>JAAEAF010006947.1:0-62887 GCA_011037195.1 Triatoma infestans
TTTGCGATTTTCTCAAAAATGGCTCCGACGATTTTCTTTAAACACGAAACATCAACCACACATACAAAGAGCTACAACTTTTATTTGAAACATTTCTCCGGGAAAATGCTCTGAAGGGCACTTTTGGGGGAGGGTGGGGTTAGGTTTTCATCTAAAGTGCTATTTCAGTTTATTTCACAATTCTGTCATCTAAATAATGTTAATTAGAATTAAATATGTTGTTGAAATTCCGAGTTTGAAAAAAATCGGATAACCGGAAGTGCGTTTACTTTAACCACTTTACTAAATGATTTATTCACTTTTTCGCAATTTTCTCAAAAATGGCTCCGCGATTTTTTTGAAACTTCGTATATAAACTAAACATGCAAAGATCTACAACTTTTATCTAAAACATTTCTCTGGGAAAGTTCTTTTAAGGGCACTTTTAGGGGAGGGGTGGGGTTAGATTTTCATCAAGTGCTATCCTAGTTGATTATACAATTCTATCATCCAAACATAATTAGTTAGAAATAAATAGATGGCCAAAATTCTGAGTTTCAGAAAATCAAGAAAACATAGTAACCGGAAGTGCGCTTTTACTGAACAGTTTTTTCACTTTTCGACGAATTTCATTAAATTTGGTACACAAACTATAAAATTTGTCAATTATCATTTTGAGAACTGGAGTAAGAGAAAGTTGTTTGAGTGTTTCACACCAGATTTTTTTATTTTTATTTAAGGCGCGTCAAAACCTATGGTCATTGGCGCCCGGAGCTTCTCCAGTGCACTGCCGGCCTCCGGACAGTATTCTCTCGTTCCAGACAACACTGTCCAACCGTGAGCTGTAGAGGCTCCTAGCAAGAAAAAAATCGAAGGGTAGCACAGCTGAACCGTAGTTGTGATTGGGATTAGTTTGTTATTGAAAAAATTCGTGCTATAAACGGGAGTTTATGATAAACTCTTAAATTTTCTGTACGTTCGGTTTACTACCTATTTCCTTAATAAAGTGAACAGTATCTCTTTTCATTCAGAATCATGGATTTAATAATTTTTGAATATATAGATGGGTCCGCAATTCTGGATAACATCTGGTATTTTTTATCCGTTGTAGAATGCATATTTCTGATGTTCCTGCTCAGTTTCGGATTTTCATCCATCGTCACAGTAAAGTTATCTACGTTCGTGTAGAGAGTTGACTTCAACTTAACGTTTCTGTTTCACATCGCACGTGTTGTTTACATGTGGGGAAGGTTATAACCTTAACAAGTGTAATAGTGTGGAACAGAAACATTAAGTTTAAAGTCAACTCTTTTTTCACGAACTTTTGATAACTTTACTCTCATGTTGGATGAAAATTCGAAACCGGTCAAGGAACATAAAAAAATAAGAATGCTACAAAGGATAAAAATACCAGACGTTAACAGATTTTATTAAGATTTAATCCTTCTGACCAGGTTTGCAGTAAGTCTGGTGTTTTTTTTTTTTAAATTCTATTTCTTTATAATTGCAGTTATACACAACCTTCGGATCTATTTTATGAAAATGACCTTCTCATATCCTCAAAACAGGTTCTCTTCAGTTTTTAATTTAAGCAAATTACCTCCCTAGCCCCCTAGTTTCAGTATAGCTTAGTTGGAAATGTGAAATCAGAAAATTCATAAAAATTATATATTGAAACTAAAAAAATCTGGTGTGAAACACTCAAACAACTTCCTCTTAACTCCAGTTTTCAAAATTGTAATTGACAAATTTTATAGTTTTGTACCAAATTTGATGAAATTCGTTGGAGTTCGTCGAAAACTGACAAAAAAAGTTCAGGAAAAGCGCACCAACGGTTTACTTATTTTCTTGAAACTCGGAATTTTGGACATCTATTTATTTATAATTAATTTTGTTTGGATGGTAGGATTGTATAATCAACTATGATAGCACTTTAGAGGAAACCTAACCCCACCTCTCCCCCTGAAAGTGCCCTTAAATGAATTTTTCCAGAGAAATGTTTTAAATAAAAGTTGTAGCTCTTTGCATGTGTAGTGGATATTCAAAGTTTAAAGAAAATCGTCCGAGCCGTTTTTGAGAAAATTGAAAGAAAGTAAAAAAATACCAGAAAACTGAAAAATACATTTTAGTAAAAATCGCACTTCCGGTCATCCGATTTTTTTCAAACTCGGAATTTCAACCACACATTTAATTGTAATTAATTCTGTTTAGATGATAGAATTGTATAGTAAACTGAAATAGGACTTTAGAGGACAGCCCACCACACCCCTCCTTTAAAAGTGCCCTTGAATGCATTTTCCCAGAGAAATGTTTCAAATAAAAATTGTAGATCTTTGTAAATGTAGTTGATATATCAAGTTTAAAGAAAATCGTTGGAGCCATTTTTGAGAAAACTGCAAAAAAGGGAAAAAACCATTTAGTAAAGTGGTACTTCCGGTTGAGAAATTTCTACCCCTGGCCTACTGTCGGATCCCACAGTGATACCAAAACGGAATATCAAGTTTCAACTTTCTGCGATTTTTCGTTTTTGAGCCATGCTGTTCACATGCATACACACACACACACACACACACCATTTGCTAAAAACCACTTTTTTGGACTCAGGGGACCTCAAAACGGATATTTCCGGTGAAAACTCAATATCGAAAATTTGGCACGATTACAATACTTCCTCTTTACTACTAGGAGTAAGAGAAAGTAAAAATATAGATAAACCAAAACTGAAGGAATAATAATTTCTCATCACGAGTAGAATTTCAATTTAAAAGCAGTGAGAACGCATTGCAAAACTGTTTTAATATCTCATTATTATTGTATACATTATTTTGAAAGGAATCTCAGGCTTTTATTATTATATAAGGCTTTAATTAAATTAAAAATGTTAATAATAACTCCGTCAGAAACAAGTGCTTATAATATTGTTATAATCAGCATTGTCTCCCCATGAGAAAAATACGCCCATTTGTATTTTTGTTTTCTCCTGTTAACAGAGAGATTACAGTCAAGTGTTTATAATGAATGAAAAACGTGTTGCTAGAACACTGAAGTTAAATTCTTGAATGACCTTATCGTACACAAGAATTTGGAATTAATGTATTTTATTTTGTAATCAAACAATTTTAATTTTTAAATATTTACTATGTAAAAGATATTTTGATAATTTTTTTTACAATAGACCTTAGTAATTTTAGAAAAAATGGAAGTAATGTAAAAAAAAATCATGACTTCGCATTTTATTTTATTAAAATACTTAATAATCCAGGTAATTTATTTTACAAAAACATATAAAATATTTACAAATTTTTAGCAAAAATCATTTAAAAAAAAAAAAATTACTCAGTAATTTATATATTTCTCTTATTGGTGCACACATGAACTATTGCGATCATATAGTATGTTTTCCTGGGATGACAATATTCAATCATGTCATTAAATTCAATACTTAAAATCATGCAGAAATTAAAACTACTAACCATAAAAACTTACCTAAATTTTGACCGAACAGGACACTATTTAAAAAAAAAGTTCAACATAAAAAAAAAACAAAAAAAAAAACAGAAAATGTTTTGGTGAAAGACTGGTTGTATGAAATTTTTGACCACATTTAATTCGACTATCCAATATTTGAAACAATAAATATTAAAACTAATTGAAATTATTACACTAACTGATAGGGAAGGGATTAGCAAAGCGGTAGCGCGTTGGACTAGCAACGCGGAGATCCTCGGTTCGAATCTAGCCATGCTACCCTTAGATTTTCTCTTCCTAGGAGCTTCTACAGGTCACTGTCGAGTGATGGATGGTGTTGGTCTTAAATTAAAAAAAAAACGATGTTTACTTGGTTAGAACTTGGCTAGAAAACTAAACAAAACTGATAACATGAATGTATTTATAGGCTTGATCGTGGTATGATGAATGCTTTAGGATAAGTTTTATGGGGGGTGGTGGAATATCGAGTACCCCATCCCCTTTTATGTAAATAAATATGTACATAATTTCAATTTTACCTTCTTCTTTTTTTTCTTTTTTTTTTCTTTTTTTTTCTCTTTTTTTTCTCTCTTCTTGTAAATAGTTAAGTATTTGTAAATAGTGAATATTGTAAATAGTTTTTAACTTTAGGCTAGGTACGAAGGGGTGCGAGGGATATCGAGTACTCCACTCCGCCGTGTGAAAGTTGGTATGAATGTAGGGTGTAGCGTTTCTGGTTAGGTATAGATCTTAGGTCGTTTGTATTTATTGGAATGTTTGTATTTATTAGCGGGAATGTGATGATAGGTTAGAGTATGCTTGCATGATGTTTGTATGAGCTTGGTCAGTTCAATTATACATTTACTTGGCTGAATGGTGAGCAACCTAGCCAAAAAAAATATTTAAAAAAAAAAAAAAAACTGATGACTAAATCAATACATTTTCTACAGTACATATACAGGACCAGATTTTTTATATAATCATGTAATTGACACACGATTATAGGTTCAGACAGTCGCAGAAAATCTCCGCAGAGATAAGGAAAGTAAATTTGTTGATTAAATAATGATAAAACATGCATGTAATGCCATTCTATATGGAGCATGCAATCAAATAAAAAAAAAATGTGTGAAACACTCACACAACATTCTCTTTACTCCAGTTCTCAAAATTATAATTGACAAATTTTATAGTTAGTGTACCAAATTTAATGAAATTCGTTCGAAAACTGAAAAAAACTGTTCAGTAAAAGCGCATTTCCGGTCTACTAATTTCCTTGAAACTCGGAATTTTTGCCAGCTATTTATTTCTAATTAAGTTTGTTTGGATGATAGAATGGTATAATCTATCATCCAACTATACTTTATCAACTATGATAGCACTTCAGAGAATAACATAACCCCACCCATCCCCCAAAAGTGCCTTTAAATGAATTGTCCCAGAGAATTGTTACAAATAAAAGTTGTAGCTCTTTGTGTGTGTAGTTGATATGCCAAGTTTACAGAAAATCGTCGGAGCCATTTTTAAGAAAATTGCAAAAACATAAAAAAAAAAACAGCAAGTAAAGTAATACTTCCGGTTGAGGAATTTTGACAGATAAAGTACTGTTAGATCCTATGGTGATAACTAAACGTAATATCAAGTTTCAACTTTCTACGGTTTCGCATTTTTTAGCTATGCTGTTCACATACACATATATATATAAACACACACACACACACACACACACATACACAGACCATTTGCTAAGGGATATATCCGGTGAAAATTTGATATCCAAAATTTGACACGATTACAATACTTCCTGTTACTAGGAGTAAGAGAAAGTATAAAGATACTGGTAGGTAGATACTCCATTTACGTTCCATGGCGGATTCAGACTAACTAATGGTTCTTACGCCAATCGGAAATGCGAGTATACTGGCAGGTATTTCGCAATTTTCTCGAATACTCGGAAGATTTGTTTTAAATTTATCTTGTACAAACTCCATACATAAACTTAATTATTAGTAGATAATGGGTTTAAAATCTTGAAATTAATCACTCCTTAGTTATTTTAATTTTTCCAAAGCTTTCTTTCGAGTTTCGACTTTGGAAAAATAGAAGAAACTAAGGACTGATTAGTTTCAAGGTTTTTAAACATTTTTTCCATACTTAACAACATCCTGTCCAAGAATCAATTTTTTTTTTTGTACGCCATGTCTTCCTTAGGCTATTCAGCCATTCTGCGTCGTGCGGCGATTAATGTTGTTCGTTTAGTTGGATATTCAGGGGACTCCTGAAAATAATCTCGGACGAGAACAACTTCACCCCCCCCCATATTGAATCAATACTACACAATCCATTTATCTGTTTTATTACAAATCTTTCCAGACAGATTGATTTTGAAAGGTTAGAGGTAATATTAGATGTAAGGCTTGCCTTCATCTTGACTCTCAGTGCTATGTACGGTCTTACTTATGGGAACTTAACAATTTAATGAAATTTGGACTTTTAAGAAAATAAGTCACTAAGAACTAAGAGAATTGCTGGAAGAGAACGAAACGAAAAGATATCATTGGTTTGTTGTACCATTTTTAGCGCCATTATCTGGTGCCAATTTTGAGACCAAAGCCTGCATGCATTAGTTAGTATGATAGTAATATTATAAAGCGGATCAGTTGTTTAATATACAGTAATTTCATTAATTCGAACATTTCAGTTTGAAGTAGACATTACTCATGATCTTTTAGGTTTTCGCGGCCATTTTCATGAAAAACACTTGAGTTTCTGGGTTCAGACCGCGACATGGTTTGCTAGAAACCGACGTTTCGCCCATATTCCATTACACTTTGAAAGGTAATGGAGCAACAAGTGTTTTTCATAAACATTACTTCTTGTCTCTTGAAACTTTTAAGCACTTGAAAATCGACACTATTGCAAAACTGTTTGCTACTCTATGTTCCTCATTTTTTGCCAGTATTTTTGTTTATTTCATCCAGACAGTTTATCTACCAACAACTTATGGTACCAGGAGATATTTATAATTTAATTTTATACGAATTGGGTCTATATTTTTACTCTCTAGTCAATATAAACGAAAATATTTCCAATTAAATGAGTGTAAACCCAAGGGAAGCTCTTTCTGTGGGGTTGGGAATTAACCCAACAAAAACCACGGTAGTCCCTTTCACAAGGCGTAGGACTCTTCCACATCTGAAAAGCATTCAGTTAGCTGGAGTCGACTTAGAGTGGAAGAAAGAAGTTAAATATCTTGGAGTAACTCTTGATAGTAAGCTCCAGTGGGATAGGCATGTTGAATTAACTGCCAATAAGGCTACTCGCGCTGTCATGGTGTGTAGGAGGATGGCGGGCAAGTCCTGGGGATGCCCTCCTCGCATTCTTATGTGGATGTACACCATGCTGGTGAGACCTATCATCTCCTATGATGCGGTAGCATGGTATAGCAGAACAAAGTTTGAGAAGATCAAGAAGATTCTTGACAAAGTACATCGCTTGCGTGCTTATGCACGACGGGAGCAATGAGGACGTGTCCGTCGGCCGGGATTGAGGTCATTCTCAATCTAGAGGTGGAAAGGGTGCGAAGGGCGCCCTCCTCAGATTCTCTAGGGAGGGCGTGGAGGATATGGGCTAAGCTCTAGGAAGCGGACGTTTCCTTCTGTCGGCTCCTTCCCCTGGAACCTTCCTAGAGATAGTCTGACTAAGAAATACAGTTTCGTTAGAAATTTTTCTACGAAGCATTTTTCTACGAGAAGGGAGTGGAGCGAAGGATCCGCCCTGGCTAGTATTAGCAAGCATGCCAATAAGTGGTATACAGATGGGTCTAAGACCCGCGAAGGAACCGGGGCAGGAATGTTTGGGCCTAGACCCAAATACTCGGAACCCATGAGTAGGTTTCCTAGCATCTTCCAGGCGGAAATTCACGCTATTGGAAGGTGCGTTCAGTTGAACCTTGACAGAGGATATCGGAATCAGGAGATAGTTATCCTATCCGATAGTCATGCTGCCATTAAAGCACTGAGTTCTTATGTTATCAGTTCTAAAATGGTATGGGAATGCCTAGGTAAGCTCAACGACCTAGGCAGAAGAAATAAAGTTACCCATATTGGGTGCCGGGACATGTCGACGAGGAAGGCAATGAGGTAGCCGACACCCTGGCAAAAGAGGGCGCTGTATCTCCTCTCATTGGGCTAGAGCCCTTCTGCGGTGTCAGCAACCAAGTATTCTTAGAAGAAATCAAGAAGGAGGAGGTGGCGAAAGAGCTCGTCACTAGAACACCATCCCGGGGCTGAGGCAGATCAAGATCTGTCTGGGTGGATATAACCAGGAAAGGTCGAAAGCCTGCATTAGTCCTGAGTAAGAACAGGATCCGTATTCTTGCTGGGCATTGCAGACTCAGAGGACACCTGAGGAAGCTTGGCCTAGAAGATGATGGCTCATGCAGATTCTGAGGGGTGATGGAGGAGACTCTGAAGATTCAAAGAAGACTTAATAGGCTGGGCCGTTACCAGATAGGGGAGGAGGAAATACCAACCCTAAAACCTTCCAGGATTTTGGGATTCCTTAGGGAGCTCAACCTGGAGAGGGTGCTGTAGATGAGCTAGCTCATCCTCGGCACCAGAGGGGGTACAAGTACAATAGATTAAATGGTCGCAGTGCAGAACCCTCAAAAAAAAAGGGAGAAGGTCTTTCCAAAAAATTTTCCCAGCCATTTTTAAGTGAAAAGTAGTAGATTAGCTTCAAAGAAATCATGTATAAATAGTTATAAAGAAAAATTTCAGAAAAGAAATCAGAAAAATGAAAAACTGCACGCTAAAACTTTATCAAGATAAAATATAGGCTAATTTTATAAATTTATCAGAAAATTTATTAAATAAAATTAATTTTTTTAATGGGATAATTGTGTGAAATTACATTTTACATTTGAATAATCAAAAGAATTATATTGAAACTCTAGTGTTGTGTGGGTTGGTCACTTAAACAGAGTGCTTGTAGAGTGTGTCTAGTGTATATAGTACGCACTCTGGTTTAAAGTTCTAAAACCGGTCTTTACGACTAAATAACAAAACCAAAACCTAAAGCGGATGTGTGGTGACAGTGAAGAGGGGAGGGGATACCACTGGCGGACACCAACTTATTTCGCATTCTGTACAGAGATTTTTTATTGTTTCAACACAATAACATCTCACAGTAATAATACGAGTAATATAAATAAAAAAAATAAGTAAAGAAACTTGCTGACGTAATTTTACTTCTCCACCTTTAGAAATAGTATATATTCATTTAAACGTGAATAAAATACTAACTTACTTAAATGTTTTGCAGCTTGGATTCACAAGGTACTTTTTCAATTAGCATTGCATCCCCCAAAATTATGTTTTGGATTGTGGTGTTTATGGAAAAATTATGTTAACAATAAATCTGGCCTGGCCATTTAAGACTGGACCATTAAAGACATTTGCTGCGAATAGCACGTAGTATGAACAACTTTTACCGGGAGAAATCTAAATTTTTGTCCATTAGTTTGTTCCGCCATTACGCAAAAACTATTGAGGGTTTTTTTTTTATTAAATAGCATTTTGTATTTAGACTGGAAGTTTGAAGGCTGTTTCATTAAAAGTTACGCTGCCTTTCATTTTGAACTTTATATATCTAAAAATATATTCTATAAAAATGTTTTATTTTTTTTTATAAACAAAATGATGGTTGGCTGGAGCCAAAGAAAAAAACTTTTTAATGTTGAAAAGTAAAAGTTTTCACTTTGAGCGCTGCCAACAAATGTTTCGCTTGCTTTATTAACACAGGCCAAACTTAAATATTATTCATAGTAGGGTATTTAGGAGAGTTCTAGGAGAGTATCATGGCTATGATACTTTTCTTGGCTGTGACCGAGAGCGCTCCCTTTACTTACATTGTACTGTATGTATTGTATGTAAGTATGCACTGCATGTATTGTATGTATGTATGTATGTATGCATGTATGTCCATCGTATTGGATGACATCTCACGACATACATACATTATTCATTCATCATACATTGTATTGTATGAAAACCTATATTGTACTGTATGCAATGTCGTGAGATGTCATCCAATGCGATGGAATACATGCATACTTACATACATACATACATATATACATACAATACATACAGTGCATACTTACATACATAATACATACATACAATACATGCAGTACAATGTAAGTAAAGGGAGCGCTCTCGGTCACAGCCAACAAAAGTATCATAATCATTGGCCCAGAACTCTCCTAAATACCCTCCTATTCATATATATATTTTTTACTTTTTTTTTTTTTTTAATTCCTCTAGAGGGACTATATATTGTATTGTTTTAACTCATAACAAATAAAGAATTACCACAGAAATCTTAAATTTGATATTCTGTTTGAGTCTCTCAAAGATTTCTGCCCAAAATCGATCAACCGGAAATTCCATTTAAATGACGGGCTATTTTTCCCAGTTTTTTTTTCTTGTGATTTCCTCATTTCGAAAGAGCCTTAAAAATTTGAATAGTTTTGCAGAGAAAATTTAATTTTGAGAGGTATTTAGGTAGCTGTGACGTGTTCCCTTTAATAATAGTTAAATACACCTCTACCTAAAAGATTTATTGTGGCTCACTTCAGTGTCGGATGTTTTTACATACACACAGACACACACACACACACACACACAAAAGGGGGACACATATTTTTCTATATCAAGACACAATAACTCTACTTTATAAATATGCTTTGGTATATTTATGTTTAAAAATAATATAAATATACGTATTTACAATATATTATCACACGAACTCCTAACTTTCTTGTGGATAAAAATTGAAAATTGTAGAAATTCATTTAGTATGGCTTTCTGGTCTGGGATAGACATCTTAATGATTTTTTTTTTCTTTTTCTTTAATTTCACATTATTTTTAATTTTATTTGCTTAACTTTATTAACAGAAAAATGGTCATTTCTTTTGTGCAGCCACTCTTGTGGAGAAAGGTCATAGCCTACGAGGGTTCATCGAGTAATCGTACATTTTAGGAAAACTGGGGGGAGGGGGGATGTGGGTAGGAGGCCAGCATTAGGGCTGATACTAATCAGGAAACATAGTGTAAGCAGGTTAGCTTTTGCCAACCGGACTACAGAGCAGTGGGTGGTTGTTCTCTTATTTATGTCTATGGTGAAGGCAGGGGGAGCGCTTCATTCAATTTACTAACTAGCGGAAGTTCTCTTTTTCAATGACAGTCAATTTTGGTTTTGGGTGGGGATAAGGTTGGAAGTCCGCACCGATTTAATTGTTGTTGAAAATGGCGTAGTGGACCGCTGCTAGGTGTGTTAAAGAAGTTCTAGATGCAATCATATGTTTGCTCCATTTATCGGGGACAATTATACTCGTATGCTAACGCCACATTGAAATATACCACAGACCACACATAGCTTCACCCGCTTCTTGGAGGTAGTCAGTATAAATGATATCGATTGGGGGCATGCAAGTTCTCCAGACATGAATCTTATAGAACATGTATGAGACAAGAGGCGGGTTTCAACTACACGGCAACAACATTTTAATTTCATTTTTAATTTTTAATTTTATTTCTTACATCAATACATATCAAGAGCCAGTGTAAAAAAAGTTATCACTACTAGATATATTTAGCTAGCGAATTGTATTAAAAATAGATTGTTGCAATACATTTTATTTATTTATAAAAAATCTAAGTGTACCTTTTTTTTTTAATGGCTAAATGTAGAAAAATATAGCCGCCTATAAAATGTACGGTGGTTGTGTGTGTGTGTGTGTGTGTGTGTGTATAGTGGTGGAGAACTATAGTCTGCTTGCGGTGACGCTAAACCCCTGTAGTTGCACATACCAGCTATTTCTGCAAGACCTATGTGTGAATGTTCGAGTTGTCAGTGTACGTGCTGTGGGTGGTTGTTAGGCCGTGCTTTCCTCAGTGACGCCAAGATTACTGAAGAAGTGGCTAGTCCACTTTCCTTTCTCCCTTGGGAGCTAGGCTTCCTCCTTATTTCAATAATATAAATTGATTCCAGCATCTTTATAATTCGAAGAATAATTAAATGTTTTATCAAAATTACAGAAATTAAAAAAAAAAAAAAAGAGTTATATTTTTAGGAATGCTTTAATTGAAGAGATTTTCGGTCCAAATTTTTAAATTTGGAGAACAGCCCTGATTATATATTAGTTTTTTATTTGTTTGTAGTTACAATGGTCCATATCTCCTAACAAATAGTCAAAAAGTTACTAAAAAAAATGTATGCAGATTTAGTTGATAATCTTTTCTGAAGATAATTTTATTTCTTTCGCTTTCTCTTCATTTTTCTGTTCTAGTTTAAGATATCTGGGGAACCAGAAAGTGATAGGCTGGAGTTTAAGAGTATATTTCGTGTTTGTGGAAAGAAAGAGTGAATTATGTGGTAAATAGTTCTAAACAGGAAGTTGTTGCATCATATTGTATGTAAAACCAAATAAAAGATTGTGTAGTAATAGAAACCAAATTTAATTGCTATATAAATCAAAACGCAACTCAATTGAGACGCAACCAAAACCAATCAAAGATTTGTTTGGCTATCATGCTAGAAACGGGCTGGGTTGACTACATTTGTAATAAAAGTAAATTAGTAAAACATGATATTTTTAACATGAACTCATTGCAGAAAGTTCTAATAAATGTTTTCACAGATAATATTCTAGTTTAAAATAATTATAACCAGTAATAAAATGAACCATTAAACAAGTTACATAGACGGGCTATAACTATTATACTCTCATATTCATATTCTTATCTAACGTCTCATGAATATTGAAAAACTAATAAAACTTTTAAAAGGATCATTAAATTAACAAATAAGTAAAGAATTTATTGTAAATTCTATTTTCTAAAGTTTTTTTTTTTACTTTTTTTAAAATGGTTGTCATAATTTCATATTGTATTGTTATTGCTATAGGATTTTCAGAATTTCTAATATTTGTATTTTAGAGTAGAGTGTTGTGTATTAGAAATATATAATATTTTACTGCAGGATGTTAATTGTATCCCTAGCGACTCGCCCAAGCCAGATACTGGGATATGCTGATGATATCGCGATTCTGGGAAGAAATAAAAACGCTACAACGGAACTTTTAAATGAGCTGGTGCCAGAATGTGAAAAGGTCGGTCTGACAATTAATGACCAAAAAACTAAGTATATGGTAGTCTCTAATTCCGAAGTAAGAAGAGGGCCAAATTATTACATGTATAACAACCACATCTTTGAAACAGTTAGTCAGTTTAAATACCTTGGAGTTCAAATTAATAGTGACAATAGGATTAGTCCAGAGATAAAAAACAGAATAATGGCTGGAAACAGAGCGTATTACGGCCTGCTAAAGCTAATACGATCGAAACTCTTGGCTAAAATTACTAAAGTCAAAATGTATAAGTCCTTAATCAGACCAGTTGTTTGCTACGGAGGTGAAACCTGGACGCTTAAACAAGCTGACCAGCAAGCCCCTAGGGACCTTTGAAAGAAAAATAATGAGGAAAATCTTCGGTCCAATATGCGTACAAGGGGAATGGAGAATAAGGACAAACAAGGAAATAAGCGAACTAATGAATCAAGAAAATATAGTAAGATTCATAAAAGTAAGAAGGATAAGCTGGCTTGGACATGTGGAAAGACTTCCCGTAAACTCTGCCACAAAAAAGATAATGAAGGAGGATTTTCCCGGTAAAAAGAAAAGGGGAAGGCCGAGGAAAGATTGGCGAGGTGATGTGGAGAGCGACCTGAGACGATGGGCGTGAGAGATTGGAAAGAAGGGATGTAGGATAGAGAGAAATGGAGAAGGATTGTGTGGGATGCCAGGGTCCACCCAGGACTGTAGCGCCAGAAAAGAAGAAGAAGATGTTAATTGTATTCTCTTATTTAACAAAAAATATATCGTTCTAATTTCTCAAAGCTTTTATTTAGGGCATTTCTCAAATTTCACTTATCAAATTTTATTCGAATTTTGAAATTTTGTCCAACATTATAAATGAAATGATTTGCCCTTACGCCGTTGGTCTAATAGTTTAAACTCTGAAACTCAATTCCTCAATTACGTCTCGAGTCCTATGAGTGCAAAGTAGGAGTTCAACCAGCTTCATGGAAAAAAGTGGGGTGGAAACCTCCTCACTACTCCCTCCTCATAGGGAACCTTGGTAATGAAGGTCAGTACTAAACGGCGGTGGGAACCGTGGTATGCTTACCACATGTCCCTCCCTCTCACCATAAAAATCGTCGACGGGAAATCTTGGCTCTTTATTGGCTGTTGTGCCAATGTTTTAGATAATTATAATATAATTATCTTGAATAATATAATATATAGTATTGCATAATTATCTTGAATGCAAAGAAAATGGAACTTACGGAATAATGATAAGAATTATTAATATAAAGCTCTTACTGCTGTAAGTGGAAGTATTGGGATCTTATCCATTCATACCCAGAAAGTCGCAGGATGCTGAAACTTTGTAATTCATTTAGGTTCTATCAGGGGATGCAACAGTATAAGGTTTTTGACGAAATACGTACGTACGTACCACTTTACTGGGGTGTTCTGGGGGCTGGGTGAATTTAGGTTTTCCTTATAAATGCCATTTGAATATGGTTTACGATTCTATTATCTATACAGTATTAATAAGAATTTAATGTTTGGTCAAAATTCCAAAGTTTGAAGAAACTCGGAAGTACTTTTTTCATATTATATTTCAGATGCATTATATATATTCAGTTTAATATGAAATTTGTAACAAGTTAATAATAAATGTATAATAAATATTATAAATAAATAAATAAATAAATAAATAATAAATCAAAACTATGTAAATTGCAGTAAGAGAATGTAGTGTATGTTCCATACCAGATTATTATAAATTTGTTCATGTAATCTTTCTATTTGTACAGTTAATCAATTCATTAGATTGGGAATACCTTAAAAGTTAGTCAGGCTGACAAGGATGGCACTTTCAGGTAGCAAATGCAAAGTGTCTTTTTACGGCCATTTATCAGAGGAGTTCACGGTAGCAAATGGGTTGAGACAAGGAGATCCACTATCCGCAATCCTATTTAACATGGCATTAGAATTGGCCGCAAGAGCTATTAGAACGAATGCTAAAGTGGAAAGCCTCTTTAAATATCTGGGAGCCCGGATTACAAATAATAATGATGTAAAAGAAACCATCAAGGCAAGGCTAGCAGCTGGCAGCAGATGTTTATATGCCTTAAGAAACACGCTAAAGTTTAAGTCCTTCTCTCTCTCGAGGCAAAGGCTATCATTTATAAGAGCATTATTAGACCCGTACGGAAGTGAGCCTTAAAGTTGGGGAACGCAAAATCCTGAGAGCCAAATATGGACTAATATGCGAAAACGGAGTATGGCGAATAAGAAGGAACCAAGAGCTTCGAGATCTCTATAGGGACGTTGCCTTCAAAAAGAAAATTAGACTCCGATGGCTGGGTCACGTTGAAAGGATGCCACCCAGCGACGTTGAGATAGAGATTACCACGTCGGTTTATGTATGGGAAACCTGAAGGAAGAAGGAAAACAGGGAAACCGAGAAAAAAGATGGCTTGACGATGTGGAAGAGGACCTGAGACAGATGGGGGTGAAGAGATGGAAGTTGAGAGCGTTGGCCAGGAGTGATTGGAATTCTCTAATTGGGGAAGCCTTGGTCCCTGGAGGACATTAGTGCCAACCAAAGAAAAAAAAAAATCGATTAAATACACAACCAAACATTAATCTCTGCAAATTTTTAAAATCTGGGTATTTTTAAAATATACCTTAGGGCTAATTATTCACAAATTATTGCTCAGGAGAACTTCCTTACGATGGGAGAGAATGTATAATTTCGGAACTATAGTTGATTCTCTATTTTTTTCCAAAAATATAGATATTTGTTACACTGGAATCTAGTAAATCATGGTTTTTTTTAGGAGATTAGATTGAACGCTATTTTCTCGGTGATTTCCACATCTTTACTAACACTGTGTTGTTTCAGCTTTAGAGGCGACATAAGCTGAAGAAGAAACCTATTGTAATATGGGCGAAACGTCGGTTCACAACAAACCAATAAATCGACTTCAATCCAAAGATCTAAGCGTTTATTATACTTTGTCTTGTTATTACTAGTTGGCATCGATACTGAGTGAAAAAATCTTATGAATGTTAATTAAAAGTGCAGTTGATCTAGTTAAGAAATAAAAAAAATAAAAAATATAGAAACATTCTGTTTTCCATAAATTGAGGAAAGAATTTTTCCGTTAAAGTATTTTCAATAAAATGTGGGATAAATAGAATGAATTCCTGACGTGGATTTTTTGCACCTATTTTTTAAAAATTCCTATCGTTTAGAATGTAATTATTTCAGTTTAGGATTTCGAGAGGAAAGCTTGCAAACGCATAACAGATCGAAATTTGAGCAGTTAGAATGATAAAAACACTTATAACTTAAAATAAGTTAATTATTTGAAAATATACCGCATAAAGCGGTTTTCATAATTGCGAGTATGGCACCTAAACGAGGATTCCAAAAACTTCTTACATATTCTTGCTTTAAAAGTATTATCTTGGAGGGAAGATTTAGGCCACAGGAAGAGGCCCATTCATTCTCTCTTTAAATATTCTCTCTATCGTTAACAGATATCAGATTCTGTAGTGACCGGCAATACCGATTACAAACTTGGTATTAGGCGATACAGATTTATTGGAACTCTCCAAGAAATCGAACCCAGACTGCTGGCTTCAAAGACGAAAGCTTTAGCAATGAGATAGACAAACACGTTTTTTGAAGGGTCAAAGAAGAAGGGTCAAATCAGTGAAGTTTATTGTTTTATTGATTTAAAAATGTTAAAAGAAATGATGTTTTACTTTAATTTTATTAATATATTTCAGTGATCTTGTCCAAACCTTAAATCTTGACTAATTGAAAGTTGGCAACTCTGCGATTAAAATCTTTTTTACTCACTATAATTAAAAGTGCAGTTTTTTATTCATTGATATTATTGGAAAAAGTTGGCATTTATTGAATTGTTGCAGAAAAAATGGTCATTTTTTTTTAAAGTACTAATTTTAACGATTAAGCTAAAGCAGCATGAATAAACAACGTAATAATATATGTAAATTCATCATTATTCAATTTTTCGTGTTATTTTTCATGAATTAAAATTGTAAAAATATGATTTATTTTAAACAAAAAAGTCAAGATTATTGATCTATAATTAAGAAACTTTTTAACAAAAAAAAAGATTACAGTTTTTATAATTAATTAATAATTTCATGATAAAATGATGTGCATTCTAATAATTGCGTCACTCTGTATTTAGAGCAGTTGGTTAGCAAATTACGTAACAGCCTTATTAACATCACTGTCGATGTATAAACAATGCAAATATTGTACATAGAAAGACAAGGTCTTTGCATTTATTAGGTGTTTTGTTTAATCTTTTTTATAGAGTGCATTTTATGGCCGCTGCAAACTTGCAATAACTAATTCTCAATTTATTTGTCGCCCACCGTAAAAAGCGATTTTATTAAACTTTTTATTTTTGAGAACATTGAAAAGGTCATACAATCCGGCCTAATCAAAATATGGAGTTGCTGGAGAATGATTTCCGGGAAAGGATGGATATCTAGGCGTTATGGCTCTTCCCAGGAAAGGTGCTGATTAATGGTAATAATACTAAGATGGGGAAAGAGAGAAACAAAGGTTTAGGGGAATCTAATCAGGAGTTTAATACCAATCAAATTAATAATAGATTAGACTTGGTTTTAAATATGTCTAATTTCTAATAAATTGATCACCTTCCCAAGTTGTGATCCTGATAAGGCTATCTTGGATTTTCACAGAGATTCTAGATAGAACAGAAAGGGTAGGAAGTGTTTTTTGGGAGGGGCCCGTTCACGATCTATTGTGCTAAGCTCCCATCTATGATCTATGTCGTAAGCTGCCCATAGCATCCCAAATGGATGTTCTAGGCGAACACCGTCTACAACACTTCCATCCCTAAGGAATCTTAATAACCTGCCGGGCTCTTGGGAAGGTATATTCCCCCTCCTCCTCCTCCTCCTCCTCCTGGTAACTACCCAGTTTTTTAAATCTTCTCTGAGTGGTAGCCTCACAGTCTGTTAGGAGATGTAATGGAGTTTGCTCCATCTTTCCACAGAATGTGCAAGTGATGTTACTTTCCAAACCCAGTTTCGTCAGGTGTTCTCTGAATCGCCAATGCCCAGTGAGTAAATCCGTAAGAACGCGGAAAATTATTTGTTTGTTCTTACTAGGATCGATGCAGGCCGATCTCCGTTGGTTATAATTTCCCAAGCAGATCTTAGTCTGCCGCAGTTGAGGAGGGAATCCCAGAATTGAGACCTCTTTACCTCCTCTTCCTTCCTAAGATTTCTTCCAAAAAAACTGGTCGCTGATCCCAAAAAAAGATTCAAGCCCTAGAAGCGGGGAATATCAAGGTTCCTGCATTTTTTGTTTGTTTGAGATATTTTGTTACTAACCTACTTGCAGACAGACCATTCGCTTGTGTTTGTATATTCATTTGAAATAATTATTTAAGCAAAAATTTGTAATAAGTTCGAATTCGAGGGTGATAAGGAGATAGCTTATCGAATACAGGGAATTTTTCGAGATTATTTTAGAAACTGCTTTAATAAATAAGATAGATATCTTTAATTTTAATGTGTGCGAAATTAATATAACTTATTTTCACAATTTTTCATTTTTTGAAAATTTTATTTCAAGACTTTTAACGTTTCACCTATAAATCCTATCCAAGCTGGCGTCCCGCAAGGGAGCATTCTCGGTCCTCTTCTCTACACTATATACACTGCTAACATCCCACTTCCCCTCTTACACTGCTCTCTACTTTTCAGATGACCCTGCCATCCTCTCTCCGCGTAACGATCCCGTAATTGCATTTAGAAATCTTCAAAGCCATTTGATCTCACTGGAAACCTGGTGCAAAAAGTGGCAAATAAAAATTAACGAGACAAAATGCCAAAACACTACTTAGGATTATACATCGACAAACGACTCACCTGGAACCCCCATACACGACTAAAAAAGACAAGACCTCAACAGACCATTAAAACTATTATCACTACTACTCGGCAAACGATCTAAAGTATCCCTACAATATAAAAGACTTATTTACCTGGTATTACTCAAACCTATGTGGACAGACGCTATTGAACTATGGGGTTCAACCAAAAATTCCAATTCCCGCCGAATCCAGTCATTCCAGTCCAAAATCCTCAGAAAAATTGTCAATGCCCCCCTTCTATGTATCAAATCTCACCCTATCAGAGACATTTTCCGTGGTAGCCTGCTTCATTTTGTGGTCATCGACCGGTATCGGGCGTTCGCCCATCTTCAGGATGCGTTTTTCAGACGGTGTGACAACACAGACTTGCACAGAGCAAATTCAGTTTTACACACTGACTGGTGTTTTTAACTGTATTTAAAACTACACTCTTAAACTAGGTCAAGGGGTATGGTCAGCTGGGTGGGAAAACAGTGTTTGGATTGTAAAAGGTAACTAAGATAATTTAAAATTAAGTGATTTTTTATAATTATAATTATACTGGAATGCATAATTATAAAAAATCGCTTAATTTTAAATTATCTTAGTTACCTTTTACAACCCAAACACATGTTTTCCCACCCATCTGGCCACATCCCTTGACCTAGTTTAAGAGTTTAGTTTTTTAAAAATACGTCTCAGTTAGTGTGAAACTAAGTTTGCTCTGTGCGAGTCTGTGTTGTCACACTGTCTAAAAAACGCATCCTGAAGATGGGCGAACGCCCGAAACCGGTCGATGACCACAAAATGAAGCAGGCTACCACGGAAAATGTCTCTGATGCTTTCCAGCTCTGCGGAACCAATTTTTACAACTCATCTCACCCTACATCAAGACATAACCGAAGTTGCTAAAACCAAGTACAAAAAGTTCCATCTGCCCCTTTCTGCTCATGCTAATCCTTTAGTACGCCAGCTAAGTTCCTCTACCCTTCCAGATAATCCTCCCAGACGATTGAAACGCCGCTGGCCTCGAGACTCTCTAATGAATAACTAAGTTATTAACTAAGTAAAGCCATATGTTTTGTTTTTTTCTTATGGCGTCTCATCGCTGGGTGAGTTCTCCACACAAGTGACTCTGGTGATTTGTATCTTTCCACACATTTACTGTTGTATTTATATACAGATGTAAATTATAAATAAATTAGAAAAAAAAACTTTAAAGGGATAGTGTTATTATTAATTTGCATTTCAAAATTATGTATGGTTCAATTAGCTTAGAACAAATGGCAGTTAAAAAGTTGTTTACTCTCTCCCTAGTAATTCTGTTTAGGGTACTACCACTGCATCAGACACCGAAAGTTTCGGGAGCAAAAATCATTAACTCTACTTTCAATTTTTCATGATTTTCTTAAAAACTACGCCAATGATTTCCTTTCAACTTCGCATACTATCTATACACTTAGATACCAATCACTTTTATATTAAACATTTTTCAGGCAAATTTGATTTTTTGGGAATTTGGAGAGAATAAATAGTAGCGCATTAAGCTTTCCTTTAAAGTACAGTATTAATACAAGTTAGAAGTATTGCTAATAATTCCAGTACTTTGAAGAAAATCGGTTAACCGGAAGTGCGACTTTAAAGAATAAGTAGGCTATGGGTTTTTAGGGGGGGGGGATTTTCTCGAAAAAAGTTGAAAAGATTTTGCTTAATTACGTGGATGCTAATTGCACAAACTATAAACCTATCATTTTTATTTGCACTATTTCTAGTTTGAGTTTGTGTAGGTAATGTTTTGACGCTCTCTTCTGCATTACTGTGTAAACACATTCAATTTTCTACCGATCAAAAGTACTAGTCAAGATGTATCTCCCCACCAGCTCTTAAAACTTGTTTATTTTATAATTTTATATTACTCATCAGACTTTGTTAAATTGTCGTTAAAAATTTTCGATAAAATTTGTAATCAGTTAGGTCGAAAAGTAAATTTCTTGAATGATACTAGATTTGTTTTGATTGATAAAAGCAATTTATTTTTATTTAATGCTATATACGAGTATTTTAAAAAAAAACGGAAAGTTTTGCTGGTAGGAGAACAATAAATCACATCTAAACTTATATGAAAATTAGCCACCTCTCGGTATAAGCATGTGGGCAATGTGAATTATGTTTAGATTTTAGAATGTGTGGAGGAGAAGAACACCAGCTGATACTGCTATTGATCTTCCTACACTGTTTTCTTCTCTAGGTCAGTGTGCCAGATTCCACAACCTGGGTACATACATATCAATCCATTATTTTTTGACTAATTATTATTATACATTTAATTACTAATTAATTTTTTCCTTTCTCTTACTGTTGTAAGAGGTTGTATTATGATTGTGTAAAATTGTCGATATCAAAGTTTTCATTGGAATTACAAGTTTTTAGGTTCTACTGAGTCCAGAAAAAGTGGTTTGAAGAAAATGTTGTGTATGTGTGTCCGTGTATTTATGTATTTATGTGAACAGTATAGATCAAAAAACAAAACAAAAAAAATAGCAGGAAGTTCAGACATGACATTCTGTTTGGATATCAACATGGGAACCGGCAGGAAGTAATCTGTCGAAAGATCCATAACCGGAAGTACCACTTTATTGATTTTTTTTTTTGCGATTTAAAAAAAAAAAATGACTCCAAAGATTTTCTTCAAACTTCAACTATAAACTACCACATCAAACAGCTACTACAACTTTTATTTTAAACATTGATCCGGGAAAATTCATTTAAGGGCACTTTTAGCGGAAAAGGGTGGGGTTAGATTTTTTTCCATTAAAGTGACATTTTTAGTTTATTATACAATTCTATCATCCAAATAATATTAATTTTAGAACTTAATATTTTGCAAAAATTCCAAGTTTATAGAAAATTGGTTGACCGGAAATGCTTATTTATTAGTTTATTTATTTATTTATTTCAGTTTTCTGCAATTTTCTCGAAAAAACGCACCAACAATTTTCTTTAAACTAAAATATACCAAGTATACATAATGAAGGGCACTCTGTTGTTCCTAGTAAGAGGAAGTATTGTAATCGTGTCAAATTTTCGATATCGAGTTTTCACTGGGAATATCCGTTTTTACCGTCCCCTGAATCCAAAAAAGTGGTTTTTAGCAAATGGTCTGTGTGTATATAGGTATGTATGTGAACAGCATAGCTCAAAAACGAAAAACCGTAGAAAGTTGAAACTTGATATTCCGTTTAGATATCACCATAAGATCTGACAGTACGTTATCTGTCAAAATTCCTCAACCGGAAGTACTACTTTACTAGGTGTTTTTATTTTTTTGCGATTTTCTCAATTATGGTTCCGACGATTTTCTTTAAACTAGGTACATCAACTACACATGCAGAGAGCTACAACTTTTATTTTATTTGAAACATTTCTTCCAGAATAAGGTTTTTGTGATGTTATGTTTTTTTTTTTTAAGTGCTATTTTAGTTTATTATACACGCAGATGCGGCAGAGAGCCTGAAACACCAGCCCATATGCTTGGTATAGGTCCGAATAACTTGCTCCTTAAATAACTCGACACCATCACAGAGTGATGAAGCACGCTATTATGGATTTGCTGCATCAACGGGGCTTTACGAGCTTTGAGGAAGTTTATGCCATCGATACGGACCATTTCAGTCAGTTATGCTGACATCGTGACCTTCCAGGAAAACAGCGACATTGCTTTTGTTTTAGACCCAACGGTCAGATACGAAAGTAATGATCCGAGTCAAGCGGAGAAGGTCCACCGAGGAGAAGAGCAAAATTTACGAGAAGTATATTCCCCACTTCAAAGAAAAATTTAGAGATCAATTTGGAGACAACGGGTCTATAGGGTGCAGGGCCTGTGTTTTGGATCGAATTGGTGTTATTCCAACGGAGTCGTCCGACTTTTTGGGCAGTGTTGGCATCAGCCTCGATGCCTTGCTTCCGATTGTTGACTCCCTGGGCATAATATCCCAGCACTTGCACGGTTGAAAATTTTTCATATATTTAAGTCTGTTTTTGCTTTGTAATATTCTGACTATTTCATTCAGGCATGAGGTACCTGAAATTATTTTCTTTTTTACGATTGGATATTTTACTTTAATAATCAAATGGTTTAAACACATGTCTCTCGATTGATTGGTACGCTGTATCATCTAGCAAGTCAACATCGTTGGGCAGCCTTGCTTCCCTGAAGTATTTCTCTCTATCTTATAAATAATATTAATTATAGTTAAATATATATCGATAAAATTCCAAGTTTGTAGAAAGTCGGAATTGACCGGAAGTGCGTTTTTGCGAGCAAAACAGTTATTGATTGATTTCATGAAATTTGTTATACTGTCTATATAGAGAACTGAAACTTTTTGTCCGAAAAAATTCATTTTAAAGAAGTTTTGGTGGGGAGGAAGAGGGAGTATACAAATAGTTTTCTCAAAAAAAAAAAAGAAGTTATTTTATTAACTTTCAATTTTCCGATTGATATAAAATTGAATACAAAACATTTAGTAAAAATTAATTAATTTAATTAAAATTTCTTAATTAAATCTCATCTTCCCACCAAAACAATATTTTAGTTTATAAAATTACATTAAAGTTAGCATGAAATAATGAAAAACAACAAGTAAATTTTTCCATTAATAACAAAAGATATAATTTATATGAAATGTTATCATTGTTTTGTCATTTAATTTACTGAAATGTTGACCCATTTTTTTTTTTTTTACAATTCTAGCCAGTTCTGTTATAATAAACAAAATAATAACACGTTTTATTTATTTTATGACTGGATTGTTTATTGTTTATTTAAGAAATAAATAAATTAAACTTCAACCTTATGATTAATAATATAATTTATCTCTTTAATTAATAAATATTTCAGGTTAAATCAAATTAATGATTTCAATAATATTTTTGTTTTATTAATTTATATTTCTTATGGAATATAATAAATACAGATTTAACAGGCTTTTATAAAGTTACAATTAACATTCAACAAGTTTTTTTTAGTGAAAATCTATTTGTTGGATCGCACTTCTGGGCAACCGGTTTTCATCAAAGGATTCTAAAAATGCTTTTATTATACTGTAATTATTATATCGGTGATAGAACCGTACATTGCATCCAGGTAGTACTCAAAAGAAAAATTTAATGTAGTAGCACCTCCAGAACCTTCCAAAAATCAATAATTCCTGGAAAAAGTTCTATCAAAAGTGATAGGCCTATATACTTATATTATATGTGTAGTTAGTATGAGATGTTTGAATAAAAACTTTGTATTTTTTTTTTTTTTTAACCGTCGTGTCAAATATGGAGGAATATAAAAATAATAAAAAAATCTGCTAACACTCAACTTTCTCCTCCTCAAAATTATAATTGACAAATGTTATAAATTGTGTACGAAATTTAATGAAATTTTTGTCGAAAACTGAAAAAAAAAACTGTTCAGTAAAAGCGCACTTCCGGTTTACTAATTTTCATAAAACTCGGAATTTTGGCCATCTATTTATTTCTGATTAATTTTGTTTGGATAATAAGAATTGTATAATCAACTATGATAGCACTTTAGAGAGGAAACCTAACCCCACTCCTACCCCAAAAGTGCCCTTAAATGAATTTTTCTAGAGAAATGTTTTAAATAAACCATGGTGTAGTTAATATACCATGTTCGAAAAAAAATCGTCGGCGCCATTTTTAAGAAAATTGCAAGAAAGTAAAAAAATACTAGAAAACTGAAAAATACATTTTAGTAAAAACGCACTTTCGATCATTCGATTTCTTTCAAAGTTGGAATTTCAACAACGCATTCAATTTTAATTAATATTGTTTAGCTGATAGAATTGTATAGTAAACTGAAATAGAACTTTAGAGGACAACCCACCACCTCTTCTTCTGAAAGTGCCCTTAAATGCATATTGCCGGAGAAGTGTTTCAAATAAAAATTGTAGATCTTTGTAAGTGTAGTTGATACACCACGTTTAAAGAAAATCGCAAGAAAGTGAAAAAACCATTTAGTAAAGTGGTACTTCCGGTTGTGGAATTTTGACAGAAAACCTACTGTCAGATCCCATGGTGATAACTAAACGGAATATCAAGTTTCAATTTTCTACGGTTTTTCGTTTTTGAGCTACATACACACAGACCATTGTCTAAAAACCACTTTTTTGGACTCAGAGGATCTCTAAACGGATATTTCCGGTGAAAACTCGATATCGAAAATTTGACACGGTTACAATAATACTTCCTCTTACTAGGAGTAAGACAAACCACAAACCACTTTCTCTGACTCAGAGGACCTCAAAGCGCATATTCCATTGAAAAATCTATTTCGAAAATTTGACAAAGTCCGTAATACTTTCTCTTACAGCCTAAGTACAAGTTAATGGGCTTCATGTCGATTATAGTCGTCGATATGCGATGAGAATATTGAATGGTTATCACCACCTTGATCGGAAACAAAAAAAAAAAAAATTAGCTGAAACATGATAATTAGCCGATTATGATTAGCTCAGCTATGGTAGCACACTGGACTAGCAACGCGGAGATCCCGGGTTCGTGTACAGCAGTGCTGGCCTTAGTTTTCACTTCCTAGAAGCTTTTACAGTTCACTGTCCGGCGTTGGGCAGTGTTGTCTGTAACGAGAGAAGACTGTAAGGATGGCCGGCAGTCAGCGCCTGCTCTAGCGGTTACGTCGCTCCGGACAAAAAGACAAATTGTTGCCGCCCCTTAAGTAATATATATATATATATATTTTAAGCAAGTTTGTGCATGTTCAAACACAAGCTGAAGCACGTGCAATGCTATTCTGTTCAAATAAGTTCAAGCATCGTCCTTTACAAATTTTTCGTTAATGTTTCAATAATAGTGTAAATATTTTTCGCTTTGAGACATAAACAATATAAATATGCTACGCACTGTAAATTTTTAGCGAACGAAAAAAAATCGATATGTGAAATTTTTTATTAATTGGGTATTTAACTCATCAGCGCTGCGGTAGTACACTGAGAAGCTCCGGGCGCCAATGACAACTCCTTAGAGGAACTTCAATAGCTTTAAGTGGCTATAGCGATACAATTAAACTTCTGTTAGTTAGATATTTTTGTAACCACGAAAGAGAAGAAGTTTTCTGTTTTTGTGAACTTTTAATTTGTTAATGTGACATAGAGTGCGCTTTCAAATTCAAAACGCTTTTTATAAGTGGTCATTCTGAAGTACACAGTCAATCTGCAGTTTACAAAAAACGATAGAAGGTAATCCTTCAAATAGGCACTAATACCTCACAGTTGATATTCCTTTAATAAAATATATAGTTATATTTTTTTAAATAAAGGAGATAGGGATTGCTTTTATTGCAATAACAATAATAATTGCTGTATTTATGTAATTGATTACATATTGGTTAATATTATAGGGAATCAGCTTTGTACTGCTTGTTATTCCATAGGTTTCAAAAGACAAAAACTTTTAATCCAAATAAATAAGCGGAAATACAAATAGAGTTGAATAATAAAAAAATGAAAATAAACACATTTAAACTTTAAAAAATGAAATTGCTTAAATAGTTAAAGGGACGTTAAATAAAATAAATAAATAAACCTATGGCCACAACAGCCCGTGAGGGGCCAAGGCTTACCAGACGTCGATTTGTATTTGCCGCGGTAAAGTTTCCTCGCTGTTTAGTTCCGGCCATCGCTACTTAGGTGCGCTACCATCAACTTATAGCTTCCCACTTTTTCTCACGTGCTGGGTCAGCTCTAGCTCTGCCTTTGCCCTCAACGGGAATTGAATCACAAATTCTCGCACCAAAGGAAAGTGCACTAGCCAAGTGGACAAACGGTAATTAAGGGTTACTTGTTAATTATCTATGTATATGGATGTATTATTTCGTGAAGATTTTTCTGATGATAGAATAGTATGAGGAAATATTGATTGAATGACAAGAATTAACATAGAACAAATTAGCTGCAATTTTTATTTTCAATTTTTTTTTTTTTTTTTTTTTTTTTTTTATCTAAATTGACATAATAGCTGCATTATACTTAGAGTTTGATATTAACATACATTATCTGACCTAATTTCCTTTTGTTGCAAACGTCATGTCCTTTCTGCAACATGAATTTCCTTAGCAACTTGTTATTTATTATCTTGCTAGAGTATATGATGTGAGGTTGCACAACTTTGATAAGTGAAATCTTATTTTTTTTACAGTATACCCCAACTTACAGAATGTTAGATGATTTTTTTTTTAAAGAAATTTCTTTATAAACAACATAATAGAAAGTGAAATTCTATTTAACACTTTACATTTAAGTCTGAAAAAAAAAGTTGCCTTCGCGGCTAGTTCTTATAGAATAATGATTCTATAATATGTTGTATAATGAGGAAGTTTCCTGTTACTTTCATAAAACACTTTCGTAGTTAAGCGAATTAGTAGACAATGTAACGCACTTTAATAACGTTGCCTTGTACTCTGTATTCCCCACTTCAAACCGAGACACGTATACAAGTCTTTATTTAAATAATTCTTTATCTAAACTCCATTATATTATTTTCATGTCTTCACTAAACATTTATTAATACCAATGTATTGAGATCACAAACACTACGCTAATCTAAACCACTTTGGAAATCAATCTCCCATTAACAAAATAAAAAAGGCAGATGCCCCACAGTGTTTTAGAGATGTTTATTAAGAGATGACCATATATGGTGAGGTTCTAATTAGATTACGGTTTTGTAATAGGTTAGTGACCATCTCTTGTTGCACGTTCTGAAAGAATATTCCAAACACACGTTCAGAAAAGAAGATTCTGAACTTGTGTCTGGTTGTTGCCCATTAAAAAATAATACGCTAAAAATGTTTGAAAAACTATTAATTTAAAAAAAAAAAAAATGGAATAAATTAAAAACAAATTATAGAAGAAATAAATTTTGTTACCAAAAGACAACAAAAATAATCTTAAGGGATTTATTTGTAAAAAATATGCAGCTTTGCCAGATATACATGTTCCCAAATTTTAGTATTTTTTTCTTAAAAATTAAATTGTATTTATTTATAAAAGAGAAAAGAATCTCAAAGCTTCATTTTCAAAGTCAAACCTGAAAATATTCGGACTAAAAGCAATGAAAGTTGGTAGAACTGACTAAACTTGTGATGAAAGAGCATGTACTCTCAGACTTAAAAATCATGCACTTTTTTATTACTGGAAGATTCCATGACAACCAGACCAGAATAATTTGTTGTTATTTACTTCCATTTCTCTCAGTCTACAAAACCCATCAACTCACATTTGTCTTCAATTTTATGATCATCATAGGAATAGTGAGGTAGATAATTTTATTCATGAAGTTATGTTTTTATTTTACAGTATCTTTTAATAACAAACTTAAATAAAACTTTAACCATTCATTAGTTAGGTAAACTTGTTTTAAGAGAAAAATTATTCAATATTAACACCGTTGGAAGTTGTAAAAATACAAATTGCCGTTTTGATTGTGTAGTATTTTTATTTTGTTTTAGTTATAAGTTGACCAAAATATCTAGGAACATTGAAATGAATGCGCTAGTAGTAATGTATGTACAGTCAGAGCAAATACGTTATAAGAGATAAGATTAGGAAGGTTACTTGTTTATACTTAGTATTTTGGCGCGCATTTTAGTATTTATTCCTATTTGGTTTGATTTATTTTATATTATAATTCTTTTTAAAAGAAGGAAATGACTTAATATTGCATTTTTCCTAATTACTTAGTGTATGTAACCTCCCAAGCAATATATACATAGTATTTTGAACCTTTAAGTATTATATGATTATCGTAATCTTCCTGAAAAAAGTTCCTTATGTTGCCAAGGTTTAAGAAAGTTTGGTCAACCTCGCAGCACTCTAATATGCAATATTAAGGCCAACTTATGTTTAGTAAAAATTCCAAGTTTGGAAGAAAGTTTGCTTTATTAGAATTGTGTTATAATTACAATAAGAGAAAATCTCTCTTTCTGTTTCTAATGCTAACATTTTTTTACTTTCTCTTACTGCTTGTAAGTGGAAGAATGGCAATTGTGTCAGATTTTCGTAATTCAATTTTAATCAGAAATATACATGTTTCGAAGTCCCCTGAGTGTCAGAAAAATGGTTTTTAGAAATTGGTCAATATGACTAAAAAACGGAAAATCACAGAAAGTTCGAACTTGTTATTTACTTTATGTGCTAGCAATGGGACCTGACAATAAGGTTTTGATCAAAATTAGTCAACCGGAAGTAACATTTGACTGAATAGAATTTTCACTTTTTTTTTACGATTTTCTTTAAACTGATAATATTAACTACATAAATATAACGAGCTATAACTTTTATTTGAAACATTTCTTCAGGAAGGATTTTCATTTGGGGGAGTGGGGGTGGATTTATGTTTCCATCTAGTATTATTTCAGTTTATTATGTTATTCTAGCATCTCCAAAATATTAATTACAATGAAATGTGGTGTACCAAATATCCGAATTTGAAGCAAATTAGTTAACCGGAAGTGTATGGATTTACTGAACAGGGTTTTTTAATTTTCTGTGATTTTTCTCCATATAAACTCTAATAAGGACGGTTTTTTATTTAAACTCTAATAAGAATTATAAATTTGAAGAAAATTTGCTGTTTCAGTAAATTTCACTTAGAGAAAGTTGTGTGAGTGTTTCACACCAGTTTTTATTTTTTTTATTTTCTCTCGTACTCTTAGTAAGGAAGGGGAAGTATTGTAATCGTGCCAAAATTTTCGATATCGAATTTTCACCGAAAATATCCGTTTCGTGGTCCCCTGAGTTCAAAAATGTGGTTTCTAGCAAATGATGTGTGTGTGTGTGCATGTGAACAGCATAGATCAAAAACGAAAACCCGTAGAAAGTTGAAACTTCATATTCCGATTAGGTATCATCATGGGATTTGTCAGTGGGTCATCTGTCAAAATTCTTCAACTGGAAGTACCTTTTTTTTTTTGCGTTTTTCTCGAAAATGGCTCCGCCGATTTTCTTCAAACTTGGTATATCAATTACTACACATACAAACAGCTACAGCTTTTATTTGAAATGTTTCACTGGGAAAATTCATTTAAGGGCAGTTATGGGGAGGGGCGGGGTTAGATTTTGATCTAAAGTGCTATTTCAGTTTATTAAACAATTCTGTCATCTAAATAATATTAATTAGAATTAAATTTGTTGTTGAAATTCCGAGTTTTAAAAAAATCGGATAACCGGAAGTGCGTTTTACATTACCACTTTACTAAATGATTTTTTTTCACTTCGTGATTTTCTCAAAAATGTCTCCGACGATTTTCTTGAAACTTCGTATATAAACTAAACATACAAAGATCTACAACTTTTATTTAAAACATTTCTCTGGGAAAATTCATTTAAGGGCACTTTTGGAGCAGGGGTGGGGTTATGTTTTCTCTAATGTGCTATCATAAGTTGATTATACAATTCTATCATCCAAACAAAATTAATTAGAAATAAATAGATGGCCAGAATTCCGAGTTTCAAGAAAATTAGTAAACCGGAAGTGCGCTTTCACTGGACAGTTTTTTCAGCTTTCGACGAATTTCATTAAATTTGGTACACAAACTATAAAATTTGTCAATTATAATTTTGAGAACCGGAGTAAGAGCAAGTTGTGTGAATGTTTCACACCAGATTTTGTGTGTGTGTTAGATCCCGCGTCTATGATGTCCAGGTTGGCCGGCAATCAATTGCTAGATTCGTTTCAGAATTTTTGTATATCGCTTTGTTCTGACACAACGATTATTCTATCTTAAATATTTTCTAAGATTTTTTTTCTAACTACATGGATAAAGAAAAACTCTTTACCGATAGTCGACCCTTAATATCCTCTCTTTCTTGTTTTTATATATAATAAAAGCACTTCTCAGCGACTGCAACAGTTTTTAGCAAAAGTTTAAAGATTACTGCTCTTTAGTTTGATATAAAAATGAATGCTAATTCTCATGAAATTATAATAGTTTTCTCACACAAAACAAAACAAAAAAATTACAAAATTAGAACCTTTAAAGGATTTAAAAACGACATCTTTCTGTCATTTTCTAGTTCAGTAACTCTTGAAATGGGTAAATTAAAAATACATTATAATTATAAACTTTTAACAAATTTTAATCTTTTATAAATATTCAATCAAAAAATTACATTAAAGAATAATTAATACATTATGATATTCTTGTAGAAAATATTTGTCTAACTTTTGTAAAAAGTTGCCAATTTTTAATATTGCATTTGTAGATGGTTTAAGTGAAGTGTTGTGTGTGGGGGAGTGAAAGTGCTGGTTATAATGGAGTGCTTAAAAGGACAAGAATAAAAAATACAGAACAGCATTCATTGTTTGTAACATCAAGTTCAAGGCCAGTAAGATTCCCTTCTTTCATACCACGCCGCTACGGATAAAATTACTATTGTAACCTTTAAAGTTAACTATCCTGCTATTATTCTTTCTTTTATGCTATAAGTAATGTACTCCCAACTAAAGAAGAAGATTATCAAATTATATCATTTTCTCGAATGAGACAGTCGTTCGTTTGTTTATTTATTTCCCAACTAAACTGGAATTTATTCACTATATCAGAGAAAAATCAAGATTTCTAAATTTCCCCCAAATTATGTTATAAAAAAAAAAAATCTAATATTTCCTGTTTGAGTTATTAAAGCATTTACATGTTTTGCATTATTAATTAAATTAAATCTATTTTTTTTTTTTTTAATTTAAATTCCATCTATCAATATGTGATTACCATCTGTAGAATATACAGTTAACTTAGTTGATTTGATTCGTTTATCAGTGTTAACAATATAAATTATCTTTTAATAATTAATGCACGTAGCATTAACTTCCTCACAGATATGGACTTGGGCGATGTCGGATGTGATCATTTAATATTCTCTTGTCCAATAATTTTATTGCACTATAAATGATAGACCTCACTTATTGTCTCGGGACTTAACAGAATAAATGTTCCGTCACATATTATTTTATGATCACTTTATTCAAATTTATTTTCTCAGACATCTAGAAAACTTGAGGTTTTTCCATTTGTCCGTTAGGCTTATTTATATTAAATGTATTATATAAGTTATATTTGTAGATACTTCTTTGGTTTCATCTTGAAGCAAAAAAATATATGTACAAAAAAACAAATATTTAATTCAAATTTATTATGCTGATGCAATAGCAGCAATTTAATAACATTAACTAGGTTGATATAATATCGATTAAATTTTGGAGGTGGGCCTCTCGGTACTCTCCTGGCAACCCCGAGAGATTTAATTGGAGTATCTCTTCTATTTATCTAATTAGTCTAATTAATTATCAGTATATGGCATACGAGGTGTTGCGTTGCAATTCCTCAAATCTTATCTTTCTGGTAGGTATCAGATCGTTGAAGTTAATGGCCATAAATCCAAGACAATGAATATTGCAAGTGGAATTCCGCAGGGCTTGATTCTACAGCAGAATTCTCCTTTTCGTCCTTTATGTAAATGATTTACCCTGCATCGAAGACGTAGAGGTATTACAATAGGCAGATGATTGTACACTTGGTCTCACTACTGGTGAGAGGTCCATGCAATGCAATAAAGCATGCTGAATTAGTGATAATCCGCTACTACCCTGCTGTTTTATACTTAAATACATGTGGAAAATCATTTAATAATGAATGGGTCATAAACTCTGGAATTAGTCTTCCCACTGAAAGCAGAAACATTTTATCCGGTGCGTTATCTAGGTATATTACTAGATACTGAATAAAATTATGGTGCCTTCATTCGAGGAAACATGTGATAAATTAAGTAGACTTGTTATTTGATGAGACTGTTATACTAACCATTGGCTGACTGAAGACGGCATACTGGGCGCCGTTCCATTCATTCATGGCCTAATGTTGTGGAGAAGCGCGCCACTGGCGGTGAATGTGTTCAAGTATCAAAAGAAGTAGTGAGAATACAATACAAGGTTGGAAAGCATACAAGTTGTCACCAACTATTTTCGCGATTAGGCTTTCTAACACTACCCTGCTTCTATATCCCTAAATATGCCGCGTTTGTAATAGAAAATCCAAATAAGTTTAGGCATAGAGGGGAATTAAATTAGAAAACGACACGGCAAAACAACTTATTGGAGGTGTGTGCACATCGAACATCAAAAGTTGGAAAAAGCTCACTATTTATGACCGCTAAAATCTATAATTGTTTGCCTGAGCTTATCTAGATACAAATTTAAAAATGAACATAAAAAATATTTGCAAAATAAAAATTATTGCTCCTTAAACGAATACCTCTGTAAATGATTAAAACATTTTTTTGACACGTTCTGTAACTTTAGTGCTGTATGAATAAAGTATATCTGTCTATCTATCTGTTTAGAGAACGATATCCAATCCAAATCTCAAACAAGGCTTATCAGGGCTCCGATAAGCTGGCACAATATATGCTTAATTGAGCCGACTGTGAACCGTCCACTATTGTTATGGTCCCATGATTGTGCCCCAAGCAAAGGTCTTTATTAAACCTTTGATGCGACGATCAAATGTGAGAGGAGAGCTATTGGTCATGAAAGTATTTAAGGATCTAATCGAATCGAAGGATGCACAGAGCGGGTTTGGGAGCAACAAAGGGCATACCAAACCCTTAATCTTATGCTAATTTGTTTTCCCAATACCTTGCATGCTCAAATACTCAAACTAGTATCTAACTATTCCATCTACTTAAGCTCCATCTGCGCACCCAGACCCATACCAGTCAAGAACCGAACTGATAAGGATCAAGCGCTTCTAGCACCTTTGACCCTAAGTCTCTTCACATCTCCTTGACACAAATCTCCTCAGTAGAGCCGCATTCGCCACCTGGAAACCTGTGGCATCTTCTCTAGATTGCCCGAGATCCTGACTTCTGGTGCATACTTTGCATATTATTGGTTATCATCACAATACCACAAAAAAAAAACTCATAATGGTGAGTGAATAACCCCTAATAAAGGAGCTCTAATCCCGCCGGTCTACGTATCTATAGGGGTCTCAGAGTCTCTATTTACTGGTCATCCTCTGACACATTTTCAAAAGTTTTCAATAATATTTTATACAGTTCGAACAATGGAGAAACAACGATTATAAATTCAGAAAAATCTGGTTTAAAATATTCAGTATTTTCTACTCTCAGTACATTAATAAATTAAAAATAGATGCTTAAAAAAATCAGAGTTTATCCAAAACTTAAGTTAAGATCCTGTGTAAATTTAATACAATTGATATTAATATATTGTTACTCGATCCAAACATAATATTTAACGACTAAAATTATTCTTAAACTACTAAGAATAAACAACTACATTAACTTACTTTACCGGAAGTAAAAGGTCTTATTTGTTTATAGTCCTCGACTTGTATTAACTAGAACACTTGTATTGTTAGATAGAGTTGCTAATGGGTTGAATGTTTATAGAACCAGAGATAACGGTTTTTAACAAATAGAACGCAGATAATAACAACAATTTAAAAGTGAATATCCGTGCATGGCAAATAAATATATATTTACAATTCCCTCCATTTTTTTTTCCAAATTATAATATAATATTAAAATTACATGCTGCTTGTAAATAGTAAATATATATGTGGTATAATAGTGATAGCGAGTACTTGATATAACGTTCCTGTTTAACAATCAATCTCTCTCCCCTGTTTGGTTTAGCTTCACTTATTATTCAGTTAACGGTTATTTAGATAATAAAACTTATATCAAGTCATAAGGGTATATCTAAATAAAGAGTTCATAGACACTTTTTGAAATATATTGTTTTGTTTATAATATATATAAAAGAGTGAAGAAAAAGGCTTTTACACATTCGTGTTTTAGGTTTGGCTACATAAACATGGTAAGTGAACGACAGTTGTAAAACCTAGGGAATTTTTTCTGCTTAATAAGCAATTAAAAAAAATTAGCCAACTTTATTGAGGAAACTTGCAAACTAAGTTATATGTTAGTTCTTTGTTCATTGACCATCAGAATATGATTCCATTGTTCCAAAATTCATCAAATCCGAAAAAGACTAAAATTTAACCTCACAGAAATCCCTGTAAATGCAATTTTTCCGAATAAATGTTCCAAATAAAAGTGATAGGTTTATATATGCGCTGTTAGTTTTCTAATAAAAAAAAAAAGAAGAAGAAAATCGTTAGATCCGCTTTCTAAATTTCCAAAAAATTTAGAAAACTATACTTACTCTTGGATTCATATTTTTCGTCAAATTTGGTATTCTAGTTATGTTATTAATGTGTCATTATCAATTGCATTAGTCTTAAGATTTTCTGAATACTATCCTATTATGTATTTGTCTAATAAAGTGATGTAAATTAACAACGTTAAAAACAAAAATTAGTTTCAAATCATACGAGGACAAAGCCACTCTCTTCACTCAACACCTGACTAACGTCTTCAAACCTCACTCTGACATATCTCAAGACACAACAGAAATAGAATCTGAATTGGACTCACCTCTTCCTCTCTCACTTCCTCCAAAAGCATTTTCTCCAGCAGATATTAAATTTATCATCAAGTCTCTCCCCTCTAGAAAATCTCCCGGCTACGACCTCATAACTTCTGAAATCCTTCGACACCTTCCTAAGAAAGCGCTCATCTACCTCACCCATATCTATAACTCGGTTCTTCGTACCACCTACTTTCCACTATCATGGAAATATTCGGTGATACGAATGATTCCGAAACCTGGTAAACCCACACATCTTCCTTCTTCCTATAGACCCATCAGCTTACTACCGACACTAGGAAAAATTCTAGAAAAACTGCTACTAAAACGCATCAACCCCATATTTGCGGAGCTTGGTGTAGTGCCACACCACCAATTTGGGTTTCGAAGCTTGCACAACACAACTCAGCAGTGTCACCGAGTGGTAGATGAGATAGCATCAGCATTAGAGAGAAAGCAGTATTGCACGGGAGCGTTTTTGGACGTTGCCCAGGCTTTTGATCGTGTTTGGCATCCTGGATTATTGTTCAAATTAAAGAGGTGTCTCCCATTCACTTACATCCTTATTCTACGCTCATATCTCTCAGACAGATTTTTCCAGGTCAGTACCGGCTCAGCAATTTCTTCTTTCTCATCAGTGGGAGCGGGGGTGCCGCAGGGGAGTATTCTTGGCCCAGTACTGTACACTGTATACACATCCGATATACCCACACATCCGTCCACACTACTATGTACATATGCAGACGACACAGCCATACTAGCTTCTAGCACAAACCCAACATCAGCATCACACAAGTTACAGACACACTTACATCTGATAGAAACAGGGCAAAAAATCTGGTGTGAAACACTCACACAACTTTCTCTTACTCCAGTTCTCAAAATGATAATTGACAAATTTTATAGTTTGTGTACCAAATTTAATGAAATTCGTCGAAAACTGAAAAAACTGTTCAGTAAAAGCGCACTTCCGGTTTACTAATTTTCTTGAAACTCGGAATTTCAGCCATCTATTTATTTCTAACTAATTATGTTTGGATGATAGAATTGTATAATCAACTAGGATAGCACTTTAGATGAAAATCTAACCCTACCCCTCCCCTAAAAGTGCCCTTAAAAGAATTTTCCCAGAGAATGTTTTAGATAAAAGTTGTAGATCTTTGCATGTTTAGTTTATACGAAGTTTCATAAAAATCGTCGGAGCCATTTTTGAGAAAATTGCGAAAAAGTGAATAAATCATTTAGTAAAGTGGTAAAGTAAACGCACTTCCGGTTATCCGATTTTTTTCAAACTCGGAATTTCAACAACATATTTAATTCTAATTAACATTATTTAGATGACAGAATTGTCTAATAAACTGAAATAGCACTTTAGATGAAACCCTAACCCCACCCCTCCCAAAAGTGCCCTTCAAATGAATTTTCCCAGAGAAATGTTTCAAATAAAAGTTGTAGCCCTTTAATATGTGGTTGATATTTGAAGTTTAAAGAAAATCGTCGGAGCAATTTTTGAGAAAATCGCAAAAAAGTAAAAAATCCAACTAGTAAAGTGGTACTTCCGGTTGAGGAATTTTGACAGATAACGTAGTGTCAGATCCCATGGTGATGCCTAAACGGAATATCAAGTTTCAACTTTCTACGGTTTTTCGTTTTTGAGCTATGCTGTTCACATACATACATACACACACACACACACACACACACACACAAACCATTTGCTAAAAACCACTTTTTTGGACTCAGGGGACCTCAAAACGGATATTTCCGGTGAAAACTCGATATCGAAAATTTGACACGATTACAATACTTCCTCTTACTAGGAGTAAGAGAAAGTAAAAAGTGGAGAATTAAAATGAACCCACGAAAATCCCAACACTCCACGTTTAATCTCCGGCGGGGCTCCTGTCCTGCTGTCTATTTTAACAATAACTCTCTTCCTTCTGCCGACCTGGTGCGCTACCTTGGACTCTTCATAGACAAACGACTTACATGGAACCCACACACACGACTTAAAAGACAAGCACTGACTAAACGGGCCAAACTTCTCTACCGACTTATCGGAAGACGCTCTAAACTACCCACTGAACTGAAGAGACTAATATACAATACTATATTAAAACCTATGTGGACTTACGGACTAGAGCTGTGGGGTTCAGCCAAACCGACCAACATACGGACTATACAGACGTTTCAATCAAAACTACTCCGACAGATAGTAGACGCACCTTTTTACGTTACAAACCTAACTCTCCATAACGACCTCAACATTCCTTTCGTACAACAACTCGCCAAGACTAAATATAATAAATTTCACTCTGCTCTCTCTCACTGCTCTAATCCTTTCGTACAATCTCTCGCCTCCACTACCATCCCTGACAATCCACCACGCCGACTGAACCGCCAGTGGCCCCGAGATTTCCTTCGGGACTGATCAGTAGCTGGTATCCCGTAGAGAGTGCTACCACTGGGTAGTTTCTCTCCTCCTACTTTTCACGCCCCTGTAATCTCACCAACATATTTACTTATTGTATGTATCCATATACAGATTGTAAATGGCTAAATAAAGAAAAGAAAAAAAAAAAAAAAAGTTTCAAATCATTAATCTCCATCAACAGGCAAAAACATCCATTACCTTCCATTTCTCTAAACTTCAGTACACTGAAACATTTTTTTTCCTCTAAATCAATAGAAATTGTTGAAAATCTATTGATCCCTAATAATCCAGTAAACGTATCGTCCCATTGTCATCATATCGCCCTAAATTCTCTTCTAAGAAAGATTCTCGAGAAGCCATTCCAAAAACAAATGTAGTTATTCTTTCCCATCCGTTTGGTTTTCGCACTTTACAGTAAATAATGCCATCGCGTTTATCTCGATCTTTCTTGTGAAAGGAAGTAATATGTCCCAAGAGATTTCCTCGCTGATTCAAGCATCCCGTGATTGCTTGCTAAACTCAGATGTATCCTACAAAGTATATATTTGTAATTTGCAATCCTATCTTCCGAGAATACTTAATTAGCTCATTTCCTCCAATCCTTTATTTGATCCCTAAATTGGATATACATATATCCTAGAATCGGTGAAAATTATTTCATCATTCCTTTTGGCCGAAACTCGATATCGATTTTATAACATTGAATACAGCTGTCTAAAAAACAAACACCTTATCGTCCTTCCCTTCTACAAACTGAAAATAAGGATCTTTCTCATTTGGTTTGAATTTATTCACTGCCATCTTTCTAAGTTACTTCGTCAATATTTTTATTGAAGCCATTACTGTTTTCTTTACTTTGCATCACTTTGAACAAATTCAAAACTTTGAACTAATTCTTTCAACAATTTCCTTTACAGGGGCTAGCATGTTTTATTTACTTTGCTTGCTTTACTGTTTTGCTTATATTATTGCTGTCACTGTTTTTTTTTTTTCATTATGTTTTACTCTTTATGTTTTTCTTATGTTTTGTTTGTGTGTAGTTGGCCCACTAAAGCTTTTATGTTTTCAATAGAAATAGTTATCAATAAAAGCCATAAAACTTGGAGAACAAAAACTATCAAACTGCCAGCTGTTTTTCCCTAAAACAAATTTTAGAAAATGGGATATTTTTCATGTATATAAAGTAATACATTTTATAAATTAACACATTTGCGCCTTTTCACTTTCTTCATGTTGAAACAAAAGATGCTAAAAGAAAATTCAGAAAACTTATAATATAAATTTTCATAATCAGTTTTATGTTTTAGATAAACAGCAAATACAATGAGGATCATGCCCAGGAATGTTTGGAATGGATTAAGATCATCACAAATGAACCAATTAACACTTCAGGAGATATGGACAATTTTTTTGAAATACTTAAAGATGGGACATTACTTTGCAGGTAGTGTTCTTTTATTAAAAATAAACGGATTTGTATTTTTTTTTTTATCTATAGTTTGAATGGAAAATAATAATAATAATGATGATTGGCATTAAAGACCAAAAATTATTATTCATTCATACTGGGATCGATTCCCAGTATTGCCTTGGTTTATTTTTTGTTATTACTATGAATAATAATAAAGTAAAAAATGCCTTTTAGGTTTCCGCGAAATTTTCATTAAAAACATTTAAGTTTTCGGGTTGAAAAAATCCGCATCAGTGGTTTGCTGCTAGAAAGATACCTTTCGCTCCTAAAATGCAATGAATTTCTTCAGTATCGGTAGCCTTCAAGGTGTAATGACCCTGAAGAAGCTCATTACAATATGGGCAAAACGTTGGTTACTAGCAAACCACTGACTCTGTCTCAACCACCCTGAAACTCAAGGTTATTTTCTTGAAGTAAAAAATGTTTGCTATTCGCCTCCGTCCACGACAACTAAACGCGGTATTTGATGTTAAGCCTGTCTGAAAAAATAGGCATTACTGTATTTAATTTTTATTCATAATTGACTTTACTTCATTCATAATGGTACTTAATTATTAATTATTGATTAAATTGTATGGTTTTCAAACTAAATAAAGATGAAATTTGAATAAGTATGAATATATAAAAATAATAATTTATGTGAATATTTTGTAGATTGGTCAATGTCATCAAACCAGGATCGGTAAAAAAAATTAATGAAAATAAAATGGCCTTCAAATGTATGGAGAATATTAATAACTTTCTGGAAGTTGCTAGAGAGATGGGTGTGCCTGCACAAGAAACGTTCCAGACTGTAGATCTTTGGGAAAGACAAAACCTTAATTCAGTTGTGATTTGTTTACAATCACTTGGAAGAAAGGTAACTAAAACGATATTATATTGCTGAATATGTGGATGGGTCCGCAATGCTGGATAAAACATATGTTATTTTATCCGTCGTAGCATGCATATTTCTCACATTCCTGACCGGTTTCAGATTTTCATCCAACGTGACCGCATATTTATTAATTTCGTGTAGAGTTTAAATCAACGTATTCTTTCTGTTACATTTCATACTGGTTGGTTTGATTGTAAGTGCGGGAAGTTATAAGGTTATATTACTATGTGTGTGTGTTTAATGCCAAAGTGGAATTATTTAAAATTAATATAATAAAAAAATGTTGTTTAATAATGGGTTTTCAAAATAAGATCTTCGTATTTATGTTCGGAAAATTTTCAGTCATTTAATTTGTATGCAAATGGCCATTCTCACAAATAGATTCAATTCTCAAGCGGCTCAAAACAGTCTTTATCCTAAGTAGAACAGAAGCTATCAAGCGTAGCCGAACTAAGTATGTTCGAAACTCGAAAAAAGGTAATCACGGCGTGCTGACTTATACAATAAGCTGTGGCAGACTTTGCCGTCAAATATTGTCCATGGTTTTAGTGTTTAGGAAAAGAATGTGACGAAAATGGTTCAAACAAACATACAAACTTCCATTATTCTTACAGAGGCAAATTATCTTGGAAAATTATGTATAAAATTAATAATTTTACAATCTTTTTTAGTGAAAGAAATATTACTTGGAAATCTACAGTTAATTGACAATATATAAAGCTCGGAACTCATTTGATAATAAATCTCAAAATGTTTTATAGTGGTAATCAGATCAAAGAGCAAATAAACAAAAGTCATCCGTTTAGCTATCCAGTTTCAAAATAAAAATTGATTTATCTTCGTATTACCCTTTTAATAAAAAAAAAAGTAAAAAGGGGAAAATATCCCATATGTCTGCTTTGTAAAATATAAAACACATTTTAATTACAAAACCAGATTATATTTTAAAGTTTCTTTTGTCAAAAATAGATTACCATTTTATTCCTAACAAAATCTCAAGTAACCTAAGAAATTATGGTAATTGAATGTTTAAACGGTGTAATAAAGCAAGGGTTCATAAACCACGTTCTCAAATTAATACTAAACCATTAAACAAAATCGTGATTTAAAATTACTATCCTTAAAATATTCATATTGTAGCCAGAAAAAGTAAGCTGCATTATATTTTCTTAAATATAGAAGTTCTACTTTCTCGGAAAATCACGTGGGTTTGTCACTAGTCAATGCGAGAGCAGAATGAAGCGAGGAGGGAGACGAACGATATGGCCATGTTTACAGTCAGACCATACCAGTTTCACTAGAAATCAATTGTGTATGTGTACTTAGAAACAGATGATTGAAAAAAATTGAGTTCCTTTAGTTAGTGATTGACGTAGAAGAAACATTTCCTTATCACGTGACTTTTATTCACTTTATTAAGTGCGATCATATAGTTGTATTTTTAAATTTCATTATTTTCTTAAGAGAAGTTTTTTCGTTATAACATTAAAAATAGCTTCATTTTCAGTCTTACTTTAATTTTCATAGGGTTGTTGCGCCAAATGTTTTTATTTATTTGTCTTTTTTTAAATCTTAAAAAAAATTAATGAGTAATTAGAAATCGATTACTAAAAGGGTAGAATGCTTTTTTACTATTAAAAAAAAATCACTGTGGAACACTTATACTACTTAAATGAATATATATGGTGGAGGTACAACAGGTTGTTCCTAGCACGTGAGTTGTTCAAGGTTTTTCAGTGTGCGCCTGGATTAAAAACTCCAATAACATTTACAGTTTAACGTCACAGATTGCCGGTATCTCTCTAAAATTAATTTTTTGAGGAATAATGTCAATAGTAATTTCTCAAGGTTTATATCTGCAAAGTTTTAGCATCCAAACACTACTTAGGGTGTCTGGGTCAAGCAAGGCATCGGCCTGATGAAATTGCGTGCGGATAAGATGGAAATTGGTTCGACCTTGGTCGGCTTCGAATCATTGGCAATTCTAGTTGCTAGTATCCTTTTAAAAAAAGTGGATGATGATCACCTTTCAGAAAATGTGATTAAAGGGTATTTTAACCTGTAAGATAAATTTTGGGGTAAAGGCAGGTAAAAGGCCTTTGTTATAGGGTAATTTTGTTTTGAATTTAAGGATAATTTCATATTGAAGTTGTAGAGAATCTAATGTTGCTGTTTGCAGTTGGTAGTTTAATTTTAAAATTAAAATATTTGAATAATATAATGTTACATATATATATAAGATTGTAAAATTTAAAATATCAGCTACTTTTCTTTTTAATACTTATATTACTTTTTATTATATCAATACTTTACTTCTTTTGCGCAGTAGTTAATAATTATTCAATTTTGGAAATAAACCGAGATTTTACTATTGGTATTTACATATTTATTTTAAATGAATCCATCATCACTTATCAAATTACTGAATTACCACTGAAGTCTTAAATGGGGTCCTCGAAAACCCCAGAAATTGAAAATCACTGCTAAATTTTCTTTTTTTATAAAAAAAAAAATCTAGGTAAACATATACATATTTTCTGAAACATGTTTTTTTTTTTGGTATGCGTTCAATTCCAAACAAAAATATTAAGAAGTTATCATATGGTATTTTGCAGGGTGCTCAGTATGGTCAGCCGAGCATTGGACCGAAAGAAGCAGATAAAAATGTCCGCAATTTCTCGGAAGATCAGTTAAGAGCTGGTCAAGGAGTCATCAGCCTTCAGTATGGAAGTAATAAGGGAGCTAATCAAAGTGGCATCAATTTTGGAAACACCAGACATATGTAACTTCAAATGATGCAACAGCCTCATTTGAATTCCTTAATTTTTTTTTTTGTGCATTAAGAAAAAAAAAGAATAATTGAAATAAATGAACAACGAAATTGCACCAAAAAAAAAAAAGAGAAATTCCTCAGTAAATTTCATGGCAATATTATTATAACATTCCGTTATTTTCTTAATTTAAAAAAAAACATTCCAGATTACAAGTAAAAATTCAAGATACTTATGTTTGTTCTATCACAATATATATTCAAAACTTCTTGATGAAATGAATTCAATTACAACAAAATATTCATGAATCATTGTTAAGGTATTTATTGATAGTAAGTTAGTTATTAATAATCCACTGTATCATTTTTCATATGCTTGTGCTCACCATTATAAGTTTAAAGATTTTCAGGTGACAAATATTTTCCATTTTTACATGTATTTCCAAAATTTGTGATTTTTTGGTGCTGTATATATATATAATTTTTTTTTTTTTCTTAATAATATATTAAGAAATTCTAAGGTATGTTAACATGGTCAAGAAAATGTAAAAATTGAAGGAAAGCATACAAAATTTCTTGTAATTGTAGCTTGTAAGATTAACAATCAAGTTTTATATTTTTTAGTTTGTATTAATTTTCAAATAATATTTCTAGATTATATGGATACCAATAAATTATTTTCTTTTACTTAACATAATAACATTTTATTTAAGATCTCTAATAATAATAATTACTTAATTATTTAATAATTTTGAAAAAAAGTATAGCTAATTTGGTGAAGTTTGTTACAAAGTATGAAAAAAATCGCTTAAAACTGAACAAAAAAAGAAAACCTTTTAGCAAAGTCACATATCCGACGAATTTTGGCAGAAAACTTTTTTTGTGAAAAAAATTTATTTCACATCATCGGAGATCACGAAAATTTGCGGGGAAAAATCAATTTAGAAAATTTTACATGATTACAATATTTTCTCCAACGGCAAAATAAGAAAGGCAAAACATTGAAGAAATGAAAATTGAAAGATAAAAGATTTATTTTTTGTTTTAAATTGTCGAAAAATATCATCCGGAAAACTTAGTGGTGAACAATGTACGCCGAAACGTTTAAACACTTCCCGAAGAATAAAAATTAAATTATATTTAAAGTGGCTTTAATACCTAATTTTGAGAAATACCTGATGTTGATCGGAATTGATAATTTTTTTTTTTTACAAATATCTAATTCTCTGCAATTATTATAGTAGAATATAATATCCCAAATGCGTTTGCGGGGGAGGATGCGATATCAAACATTTACTCTTTAGCTGTTGAACATATATAGTAAAAAAAAAGCAAAGTTTTTAACCGAACTCGATTTTCTTATGTATGTACGATTTTCTTGTAACCCAAAAACACATTGGCACTAATACGCTTATTTGGATTTATAATTTCATCAAAGAGGAATAAAAAAAAAAAAAAGTCGGAATTAGGAATTATCTTTCGGTATACTGTAGTTCCGTCTACATTTCACTCATACCTTGACACCAAAACAACAGAATATCGTTCAGCATCACTCAAAATACCCTTATCTCTGTAAGGATGTAGAATGAAAAAGGGGAAGAGGGTGCAGGAGCCTTATGATGACATGATAATTTGAAAAGACAGGGCTGGTTTTTTTCCACCAACATACAGGCAGTTGGAGGCAATTAGAAGCCACAGTATATATCAATGTCAATATGTTGGTTTTTTTCCAGCCCTCAAAAACAAAGTAACTGGTTAATGTAAAAACAGACAAAACCACGAAATAAATAAATTATTAGTAACAGTAAACTTGCAAATAATAAGTAATTATAATAGAATATAGAATATATTGAGGTGAAACTCTGGAGAAAACCCAAATCACAGCTCAAAAATAAATTTTTCCGGTAAAATGGTTCAAATAAATGTGACGTGTCTATATCATGTTTAGAATATGCAAACCAAGTTCAAAGAAAATCATGAAAAATGAAAAAGGTGACATATTCACTGAAAGGTGACTTGATGATTTCTGATAAAACCTTTCTTGTTCCTCTTATGTTACCCAAGGTTGAACTTTTGTAATTTAGAATTATACAGCCAACACTCAAAAGAGTGCAGATAGAAAGATTTTTTTTTTACTACGCCATTGCTGGCATTTCTGCCATTTTTCGTCTTGCAGCTCAGGAAACTTCCGCCTTCGATTCGGGGGTATCTATTTCGTCACTCCGAGAGCTGTGAATCTGAAGATATGCTCTGAAGTCATTTCTTCTTCTATACTGCAAAGCGAACACCTCAGATTCTCGACTACTCCAATACGATGGAGGTGGTACTGCAGATAATCATGCCCAGTCATGATCCGAAAACATGCCACCGCCACAGCTCTGGGAATGTGCCGCGATTTAGGGTGCAAAAGCCCTCCCCAGATCTCAAGACTGCCACATTTTCCCGACATGTTTTTTTTAATAGAGGCCCTGATCATTTTCTTGGAGGTGCTTAACGATAGCATTCTGGCAGGTTGATGCTGAGCTGCATCGATTCTCGCCAGCCTGCCTGCCTGGAACTCCACAGTGTGCAGGGATCCACAGTAGTACAACCACCTTGCCCGCCCTTGCGAGGAGGTCAAGACTATCCCTACATTTCAGTACGCCATAATTTGTCGTAAATCAGTGAGTGGTTAGGCGGGCGATAAGGGTGGCTTTTTGGAGTCTGAGAGAAGGACTATCATTGCTTGTGGCAACGATCAGGTGATCCAAAGCAAGACATAGGGCAGCCCTGACAAATTGCTGGCCTGCATAAATACTGTTTTACAGGTTTGAAATAGGATGCTGAACACTCCAGTACCTCCATTCTTATTCGCTTCGGTGGCCGATCCGTCAGTGTATACGTGTAACCATTCTGGTGCAGGGTGCCTCTCAGCAATTGTTGCCAGCTAGCTATTTTCTGCGCATATTCCAGCATTGTGGTTTTGCTAACTGGCGTAACCACTACCAATTCCAATCTGGGAAGCTATAGCCATGTTTCGTAGTCCCAGGCTTTTGGCAACTTTTCCCCCCATACCATGTAGGGAGAAAGAGTGAGAGACTACTCTCTAAAGTCACTTTTTGTTCGATTCAGTGAGTTGAAAAAAATTGATTTCCGGCAAATAATTAATTTCGAAAAATATGATACGACCGCAGTTTTACTCTTATAGCAACAAAAAAAAATTTAAGAGTGAAACACTAAGAAAGAAACAAGAAATTTAAAAAGGTAAGTGACATGGAAACATCCATGTAAATGTTAACGGTAGGAAGTTCAAAATTTTGTTCACTAAAACACTAAGATTTCGGGCTACCGGAAGTGCGACTACTGATTATTTTTTAAACGGCTTCAAAAATTTTCATCAAACTTCGTATACACAAATGAATCCCTATCACTTTTATTTGAAATATTTTTCACGGAAAATTGATTTTTGGGAGTTCTGGAGGGGGGGAGGTAATATTAACCTTCCCTATAAAGTACCATTTCAACATAAGATATGTATATGATTCTACCACTTATTTAATTACATACGTTAGAAGCATTGTTATAATTGCCAATTTGAAGAAAATCGATTAATCGAAAGTGCAACTTTACAGATTAGGCTTTTAAGTTTCGATCTCTATTAAAATTGGTATGCTCACTTATCAGATATAAACATATTTGAAACACTTTTCCCAAAAAAATTAATTTTGGATAGTTGTGCGGAATTTGTGGCTTTAAATTTCAAATATCTTGCAGTCGGGTTAGGATTTTTGGTGCGCTCTACTGGCGCGATTACTTATTATTACTTCTCTACCTGCCACGATTACTAGTTAGGTATTTATCCTCCCTGCATCTGTATATTTATATTTAGGATAAATATGTAAAATTTGAGTTTAAATAAAACTTGCCATTCTATATATTTCTATAGGTGTAAAAGAAAATCGTCTGAGGGTTTCACACTATTTTTTCCTTTATTTTTGTCATTGGCTGCTCGGGGATAAACCTTGTTGGTTTACTCAGGGATAAACCGAGCAGCCAAAATGAAGTTTGCTCCTCAAAATGAAGTATTTATAAAAAAAAAAAAATCTCTGATGCAAGTGGACATCATCATGTTCTCAATATCTTCTATTGTGTGGACATACAATGAATTCACTTTTTATGCTTGGAACACATTATTCATTATTTCTACAAAATTTACACAATATTGTAAAATGGATGTTGAGATTAGGTTAGCGATTCAGACAGAATGAAAACCAAGTTATTTTGGTAGTTGATTCCGCAGAGCTGGAAAGCGTCAGAGACATTTTCCGTGGAGCCTGCTTCATTTTGTGGTCATCGACCGGTTTCGGGCGTTCGCCCATCTTCAGGATGCGTTTGGCAGATAGTGTGATAACACAGACTTGCACAGAGCAAATTCAGTTTATACACTCTGAATTGGAGTGTATAAACTGAATTTGCCCTGTGCAAGTCTGTGTTATCACGCTGTCTGACAAACGCTTCCTGAAGATGGGGGAACGCCCCAACCCGGTCGATGACCACAAAATGAAGTAGGCTACCTAGAAAAATATCTCTGAAAATGAGTTATAACCAACTTATAAGTAATTTTTGAAAATGTAAATAAGAATTGATTCTAATAAATTTTATATAAAAAAAAAACAAAGTTGTAATTGGGAGTGACTCAAAACCCAATTGGAGGTGACTGAAAAGATCTGGTGTGAAACACTCTCATGAATTTCTCTTACTGTAATTTACAACAATTAAGTGACAACTTTTCTACAAACTTATAATTTTTACTAAATGTTCGCTTGTCTTCAATATTATATCAATCGGAGAATTTAAACTTAATAAAATGTTTGTCTTGACTATACTTCTTTAAATGAACTTTTTCAGGAAAAAATTTCGACAAAAGTGATTGGTCTCTCTCTCGATTCATTAGCTAGTGTAGCAAATTTAATGAAATCCGTAGAAAACTGAAATAACTTCAGTAAAAACGCACTGATTTTCTTCAAACTCAGAATTTTTGCAACATATTTAATTCTAATTAATATTATTTAGATGATACAATTGTATAATAAAATATAATAGGACTTTAAAGGAAAAATAAACTGGTCTCTCTCTTAAAAATTACCATTTTAGGGGTGTAAGATGCTTTTACTATGTGCAAGTCTGTGTTATCGCACTGTTTTATCAAAATATCCGCATAATGGACGAACGCTTGAAACCGGTCAATGACCACAAAGTTGAAGCAAGCTATCATGGATAATATCTTTGACGGTATGCTAAGCTTAAAGAACGTTTTCAAGAGAATCTCAGAAAACTGAAAAAAAAAAAACTGTTGAGTGGAAACGCATTTTTGATCAATCAATTCCCTTCAAACTCGGAACATTGGTAAAATATTTAATTCTATTCATTATTATTTAGATGTTACGGATTATATAAGAAATTGAAATAGCACTTTAGAGGAAAACATAACCCCACCCCTCCCCCAAAAGCTCTCTTACATGAGTTTTACATTGAGGTTCAAATAAAAAAGTTTTAGCTTTTTGTAATGGAGTTACAGAAAAGTTTAAAGAAAAATCGTTGAAGCCGCTTTCGAGAATATCGCAACCAATTGAAAAATCCATTTAAGTAAAGTGGCAATTCTAGTTCAGGAATTTTGACAGGTAATTTCCTATCAGATTCTATGATGATACCCACACTGAATATAAAGTATGAACTTTCGGCGATTTTTTGTTTTTGTGCTGTGCTATACACGTACATAATATACACACACACAGACCATGTTCTAAAAACCACTTTTTTTGGACTCAGGGATCTCAAAAATGTATCTTAAATAACAACTTGATAACAGAATCCCTACTTCTATAGAAAATTTGACATGTTTAAAATACTTCTAACAGCAGTTAAGGAAAGTAAATTAATAAATATAGTTGGTATAGAGAAAATTAATCCTATTAAGCAAAATGTTACTCAGTTTTTTGTTTAGCAATCTTAGTCTACTTACCAAGTTTGAGCAATATACATCAGCACTGAGAAATAAGCTGCAGTCAAAAAAAAAAAAAAAATTGATTTCACTGCTAATACTCTTAGAAATGAAAGTGAAAAAAAAACACAAACAGCGCAGAATTGGAAATGGCCTGAAAAAAATTTCGTTTTAGTTAAAAGACCGGTTAATGTTAGGAGAAAATGAATTTGAAGCAAACCCAAGTATAATATCTTAGCATCATTAATGGTCGGTTTTGCATATATTTGTAAATACACATAATATGTGACACCAACTGTCAAATGGAAAATTTGTACATTTTTTTCGAACATAATATTGAATTGTCGAACTGAATTGTCCCCATCCGTCTCTTCTCACAAATAATTTAATGATACATATGACTTCAAACAGTTGTTCAGTTTGGTTTTAAAAACTTAAAAATAAATTATGCTTGTAGAAAATTTGTGTTGTACAAAATTAATTGTTGCTATTATATATATTTTAACAGAATTATTTACAGCATTCTGTGATAATAAATTAGGCATCAGAAGTTACGGCGGTCAATTTGTAGATATAAATGAAGTCCCTTATGTACTTTTAGTACTTGTAAAATTAGACAAAGCAGGAGAAGGTAAATGTACCGGAAGTTTAATAGCTGAAGAATGGGTACTCAGCGCTGCCCATTGTTTTCCTACTACTAAACTCGAAAATATAAAGGTATCTATTCAAGATCAGCAATGCAAAATTATGAATCAAATATTCTACAAATAAAAGTCCTTATAAAAGTGTAACAAATAAAAGTGTTACAGGTCTTTTAACAGAATCGACAAAATGCGATGATAGTTATATACAGTGGTCAAAAGAATACACGTTTGAAAAACTTACTTTAAATGCTATATTTCCTTCGTCCATTTTACTTTCAGATTATTGCAGGAATTGATGATATGGACGACACAACTAGTATGCAGACTAGAACGCCTTTGAAGATTATAATACATCCATATTTCAGACAATCGGGCATTGTGAAATGGGATTTTGCGCTTGCAAAGGTATGTTGTAATTATAAAGTGAAAAGTAGGTATTTAGAACAACGGCAAAAAAATCTTATAACATCGGAACAGAGGTAAAATTTTAATTATTAGTAAATACTTCAAAAAATACCATTCATCTGCCATTCTAGGTTTAAATAAAATAGTAAAAACCGCTTTCGAGAAAATTCAGAAACTGAGTTTTCAAAAGACGCACATCCCGTTAACGGATTTTCTTCAAATTGGGATTTTGCAACGCTTTTCTTGCAACTTGATATTTATAGGTCGTAGAACTAGGCACACTTTATAGCAGTGATTCACAACGTGTGATATCGCCCCTGGGAGGCGAACGAGATTCCAAAGGGTAGATGGGGGCGACGAAGAAGCAGGGATTTAAAAGTAAAAAAAATCAAGTTAAAAACGTGAATCAATTATTCAAGTCAATAAATACGGTATTTTCGAAAAAATTTACGGATGAGTCTTGTACTCACAGGTATACCAAATATATTTATAGGTAGTTAACAACCAAACACATAACCGATGTACAGAAAGTAAAAGAAATTCCTCCCCCCCCCCCAAATCCCTATAAGAATATAAAGTCTCGTTTTCATTGGTTTAAACTTGAAATCAACCAATACCTAAACAAATGGTAGGGGAGCGATGGATGAAACCAAGAACTTGGAAAGGGCACAATGGACCGAAATAGATTAATCCCTTCTCCCTTTAGAAAGAAGTTTAACGTTGCAACTCCCAAGAACATTAAAAACTAATTTTCATGGAAAAGATTTCAAATAAAAGTGTTGGGCGTTTACATATTAACAGTAAACGAAGTTTAAAGAAAATTGCTGGAGCCGTTGTAGAGAAAATTGCGCACAACTATAAAAACCCTTCAACAACGTCGCACTTCCAATTGGTGGATTTTGACCGAAACCTTGTCAGGTGCGGTGGTGATATCTAACATGAAGTTAAATTTGAGCTTTTCTACAATTTTTCCTTTTTGAGATATTTTGTTCAACACACAACACAGACAAAAGAAAAAGCATTATAAAAACTGCGGCTATTAAAAAACTTCTGTTTAACACATATGACCTAAACAGATGACTCTCCGAAAACTCAATTTCGAAAATTTAACGCGAACGCAATCACAATACTTACTCAGAAGCAAGAAAAAATAAAATAAAATACAACTCGTGCCAAACTTTTAGATAAGGTGTAAAAACTCCTTTCCAAAGCAGAAAAAAAGGTTACGTCATTGAAAGTTACAACAAAAATATTTTAAATCAATTTAACGAATGAAAACCTTACACCACTAAAGATTCAGATAGCTGTTATCTTTGAAGTAGCTCTACCAACAGGAATGAAACCAAAATGCTTTACCTGTACAATTCCTTCTAATAATTGTTGCAAGAATGTTCATTTTTCTACTTTTCGTTTAAGCAAAAGTCAAAAGAATTTTCAAAATGATTCTCTCTTTTCAAGAAAGTTAAAATAGATAATGTAGGTTATTATATTTTATCTCAGTTTTTGTTCCAATGTTATTTTATTTTAATGAACTTATCTAGTATTAAATATTCAAGTGTATGTAATATTCTGAATTTTGTAGCGAAACGATCGAAAATAAATTAAGTAAAACTGAAGATCTCTCTAAAATAAGTTATGGAAATTTCAAACAATTGAAAAATACTAAAGAAAAAACATCCAGCCGTCCTAATATATTTGCCCATCGCGGATTCAGTCAAAAATGCCACAATGCGAGAATTTAAAAATCGTGTCCCTTATTATTTAGCAAAAGATAGCAGAGCTTTAAAGTAAATTGTATGGTTCTCTCTAGATTTCATGACAATTGTTGAAATAAGTATGCAAGTTGCATTATTTAATTCAATGGTGCATAAGTATTTTGGTTTTATGAATTTTTCTATAACACTAGGATAAATTTTCTACTTTATTTAAAGTTATCAAATTTTATCGCAACAATTAGGTATTAAGAGGGGAATAATATAAGATAATCACATTTTTGTGATATTTTGATTTTTCTTAAGTCATTTTCTATCTGATTTCGAAAGATAAAGGAAAGATCTATTTCATGAAAATTTAAGTTCTGCTATTTTCTTAAAAAAAACAAAAACAATAAAATTGCCATTCTTGCTGTACTATGATTAAAAAGCCAAATAGCGCTACGGGAACGATACCTTTTTTGGAACGAATTGGTAAATTAACTAACCCTCTTTATTACACACAACAGGTAGATAAAAAAAGAAAATGCTTACGCATCAAATGAATTTGTGGAGCTAGTGGGAACAAATCTTCTCAATTCGTGTAATAAAATGTAAAATTATGTGCAAAACTACTACTTTAACGAGATAGAACATTACACTTCTTCCTTCCCAAATACTGGACGTCCCATCGATTAACAACTTTAAGTATACATGCATGAAAACTTAGATTAAACTTCTATTGTTCCATAAGTCACCGCCGGTTTTAATACCTGAGAGTCATATTACAGAATTTATACAATACCAGTTCAATCCCCAGACACCATATCTCATGTCGTCGTGACTTTTGTTCTTCTGACAAAAGATCCCTCTTCTGATCCATTTGATATTTACATTCTTCTGATACAATTAATATCTATACACTAACAGGGTCTCTTCTTCGTAGAAAATGCAGCAATATGAGCAAGATATAGACTGCTGGACAAAAGTATTGCTTAAAATTTCAAAATGTTTTCTTTCATGATAATACATTTGTTTTTCTTTTAAATAAACTCTGACCCAATGGGGGACAAGATAAAACCAATTTGTTTATGTTTTTATAAGGAATAATCCGTTTATGCCTTGTAAACACAAATCATACCAGTACATCATTTCATTGCCTCTGAGTAATTACTCTCTCTTACAAAATTTTCTTTAGTGTTTTTGTTATCAGTTTTTTTTAAAGAATGTTTTAATTTTTTAAAACATTAAACGTCTCGTGAAGGAAATTATTCTGAAGAAATAGCAGTTCGTGTGGTAACATTGCATCAAGAAGCAGTCAATTATTGCCCAGAGACTAGGAATGAACCAATCCACTATTTCAAGAATGTTAATGCGCTACAGGGAGACTGGGAGATACTCCCGAAGACCTGCCACGGGCGGTCCCAGAAGCACAACTCGGATAGATGAGAGATTTATTCATCTGAATGTGTTAAGGAACAGGTTCGTCACTAGCAATCAATTACGTCACTTGATCGCTGATGTCCGTAATGTCCATATTTCAAATAGGACAGTCAGAAGAAGATTGAATGAAGCAAACTTGGCTTCCAGGATATCCGCTACTGGCCCTCTTCTCACCAGAGCACATAGAGTCGCGAGACTGCAATATACACGAGAACGTGTCAATTGGACAACAGAGGATTGGATACGTGTTTTATTCACAGATGAATCGAGATTCACTCTACATTCTCCAGATGGAAGGATGAGAGTTTGGAGGCGTCAAGGTGAGAGATATGCAGAGGCTAACATTTCTCCAAGAGTGGCTTTTGGTGGAAGCGGTGTTACGATTTAAGTTTTGACGGAGGTACAAACTTACATATCGTGGAAAATGGGACGCTAAATGTCCGGAAGTACCTTGAAGAGGTTCTTCAGCGATATGTTGTGCTAATTTCTGAAAGAGTCGGTGATGATTTTCTATTAATGCAGGACAATGCCAGATGTCACACTGCTGGAGTTGTCCTTGAGTACCTAACGGATTTCGGGAATCGACGTTTGATTTCTCCACCGAGAAGTCCAGACCTAAATCCAATAGAACACCTTTGGGACACAATTGGAAGACGGCTCAGACTTCACCTGATTGCCCCTAGCACTCTCAGGGAGCTACGTACAGCAGTTATTGAAGAATGGAATGAGATTTCTCTAGCTCCAAAATCTAATCTCTTCAATGCCAAGGAGGCTTGCTGCAGTTATCAGAGCAAGAGGAAGTATCACTAAATACTGTTGAAACAAAATGAAGAAGTGATAATAAATAAGAACCATTTTAATTTTGAATTTTACAGATTTTTTTTTTTTTTTTTTGAGCTTTATTTTTTATTCTGTGTAATAAAACCAGGTTTTTCTTAAATTTTTGGTAGTTGTTCATTTTTCCATTGGATTAGAGTTCAACAACATGAATCCATAAACAAACAAAAAAATACGAAAATACCTTTCAACTTAAAATTATAATATTTTGAAATTTTATGCAATACTTTTGTCCAGCAGTTTATTCATACTTAGCTAGAATTACAGATTTATAATTGTTTAAGAAATAAACTTACAGGAGTTGAGGCTTCTGCCTTTATATAGGCTTATATATAAGTATATGTATGTGTACTCGTATATGATGTGTGATATGTACTTTCTGATAAGTTTTTAACTAATATGTAGAATTACAGATTTTATTTCACCTTGTTATTCTAGACCGGTGTGAACAAGAATTTCAGAATTGTCTGGGGTTTATTCGGATCTTTGTCATGTTCCGAGCAAAATTTGAGTTTTTTCAGTAATTGTTCTTTCGGTCTTAATCAGAATTATTTATTTCTTACCGAATTCCACCTTCTGATACATTGTAATGTTTGTGGAGCTAGTGGAAACTATACACTGCTCGTAATAAAAATTCAGCAGAATTTTACATCTTTAAAAATTCAATAGTAACAGGACATTCAATGGATAATAATACTGTGAAAAGCTTGGTGTTTATTTCGTAATGCCAAAGTAGAGAAATATATTTATTTCTTTAGTTGGCTATTTTACGCCACATTTATGTTTAACGCTGTATTTAGTATTCTTCGTGACCCTAAATACCATACTTTGATGGATTTACTTTTTAACAAACAAACTCAGAGACAAAAATTTCTTACTCAGTATATTAGCATTAACTGCGTAAACAACTTTATTGTAAATATGTTGAGTTATCCTCCCGAACCATTTAGTATTTTAATGCTCATTAGGAATTTCTTCAATTTGCACTTATACTTAAAACGCACTTTTGTAATATCTATTCCGCAATTTACTAATATTTGTATTTACCCGTAAATATCTAAAATATTTTCAAGTACTATAGTACCTCTCCCTAGAAAAATTATTGAATACAGAGCAAGTTTGACCATAATTACAAACAGTTTTAGTTTACAAGATTATAAAGAAGGTAATGCTTCATATTTTTATTGTTGTTAATAAGGCTTTTAATCAAATAGATTAAAAGTTTTGATATGACATCAGACAAAGTTGGAATCATACCACTTGGAGGTACATGGCCACAGGATCAAATGTACACTAGAAGTTGTATGGCTGTTGGATGGGGTATACCCGACAAATTTACAAAAAATAATACAAGATTACATTCTACCAAGGTAACAGCAGAACATGGAAGTAAGGCATGCAAATGTTTAAAATCGTAAGTAAGCTACTATTAAATTAAAAAAATATGAATATCAAAACACAAAATAAAATAATTCCTTTTAACTTCTAATTGGTAAACAAATATCTGCCATTACGTGATTTAGTTAATGTTTATTAATTCTTAATTCTAAGTAATTACTTTGCATTACTTAATGGTGAATGTGTACATGCAAGTATATTTTCACTTATTAGTGCTGTGACATTCCCTGCCCATTCTTTCTTTGTCGACGTATAAATGAAATGGTAATTATGTTGCAAAATTGTACTAAAAATAGACAGTCGCGCAATGATGTGATGGTGAAAGAGCTTTTTATTGAAACTGGATTGAAATGACCGCGTTCATCAATATTTTTACTGTCTCCTACTCCGAGTAATGCTCGAAAGGGGTATCTGTTGCATGCATTTACTTGGGGAGTAGTGATCCCACGGGTTCCATAGCTCAGCACTCCATGTACTTCGTCAGACCAGTACACTTAACTCGGCACTTTACAGACAAGGACAAACGCAGAGCACAAACTAGGGTTTCCGTCCCTAGTTAATTGGCATAAGCCAAGGAAGAAGGAAGGGATTAGCTCGTTGGTAGCACCCTGGACTAGTAACCGGAGGTCCCGGGACGAATCCAGCATGCTGCACTTAGATTTTCTCTTACTAGGAAGCCTCTACAACTCACTGTCCGGAAATGAGCAGTGTTGTTTGCAGCTAGAGAACACTGCTTGGTGGCCGGCAGGGCACAATAGATCTTTTAGGTCGCAGTGCGATAATCTCCTATAAAAATCTTCATCTACTCCTAGTAAAAGGAAGTACTGCCAACGTGTCAAACATGCGAAATTGAGTTTTAATCGGAAATATAAGCTGTTAGGTACCAAACCAAAGTACGAAAAAATGTTTTTAGCGAATGATCTGTAAATGTGTGTATCACTTTTATTTGAAATATTTTTTCAAAAATTGATATTTGGAAAATTGATTTTTTGTGGGGAAAAGCATGAAGCTTTCCCCTAAAGAAGGGGTGTCCAACCTTTTGAGTGGTCCGGGTCGCTTTGGAAGAAGCATTGTCTTGGGCCATATTTAAAATCCAAAGGGGGTGAAATTGTTCGCGTCCGAGATAGTTCTACGTGTTCACTGGATATCCGACTAGACGAACAAAATCAGTCGTCAGCGTGGCCTTTTATTAGAGGTCGTGCGATGTAGAATGGTTGAAAAGGCGAAATCATGACATAGGAAAAAACACTAACACTAAATTATCTAAATAATGAACTTGATTAATATTTTTAACACTTTACTAGAAAAGTAAAAATGGGCAGCAAAAAATAATGTGATAGATGACATTGTATTAGACCTCCCATATATCTGAATACTATTAAAAAGTATTAGTAAATTATTTATTACACGTGCAAGCTACTGGTATATAAGACGGTGATAAGATCAGTAGTTACTTATGCAAGTGAGACGTGGGTATTGACAAGGGAAGATGAGCGGGCTCTGAAAGTCTGGGAGAGGAAGATTCTTAGAAATATTTACGGGCCAGTGAAGGAGCGAGATCGGTGGAGTATTAGGTCGAATGTAGAGTTGAAGGATCTATACCAGGAACCGGACCTCGTAGCCTTCATTTTAAGGTAGGACGCCTTAGGTGGTTGGGTCATGTGGAACGAATGGAGCCGGAACGCTTACCCAGAACGATGCTTTATGGCACTCCCGGGGGTCGACGTCATCGAGGGAGGCCTCGTATGAGGTGGCTCGATGATGTGGAGGCGGACCTGAGAAGCATGGGCGTACGTTTGAGAGCCCATGATCGAGAGGAATGGATGAAGCTGGTTGAGGAGATCCAGGTCCTTTCAGGGCTTTAGCGCCCCAGAAGGAAGAAAATTATTTATTTCTATTAGTTCAAAGTTGTTTGTTGGCCCGCATATGACCTGCGGGCTGGACACACCCGTTCGAAAATACCACTTCAGTACAGTGTTTAATTCTAACATCTATATAATATTAACATACATTAAAGCATTGACAGAATTCCAAATTTGAAGAAAATCTGTTCTTCTGATATTGTTTTTTTTTTTTAAATTTTCTAGAAAACAAAATAATCTTTTTTACTTTCTCTTATTCCTAGTAATAGGAAATATTGAGATCCGTTCCCTGAATACCACAAAATCACTCATTACTTTTTCTCACTCCAATCAATAAGATTTAATCATAAAATTTTCTAAAAGTTGTAAACGTTTTCAATTGTAACCCAACAATATTTAGTTGGGCTGGCCATACAAATGATGGTGAGGATTTTAATTGTATACCTGAGCTGCCTTATAAGGTAAGGAGTGCACCTTAAGCGGATGACCTTAAGTACCATGCAGCAAGCAGAAAATTCTTCACTAATTTCTTGTTCGGTTAATGGGTAAGGTCCCCCTCGTTCTATGACTGATAGATAGTTATTTGGTACTAACTTCAGGATTGAGAAATGTGAAATATTTCAGTTTTGAATCTGTATGAAATTATGAAGCTCTTAGCTCATTGGTGCTAAGCTGAATTTGTATTTTGTATTGCATTGCCTTAAGTGAAAATCTGACTTGGCAAGAAGTTTTATATTTTGATGATTCCCTAAAATTTCGTTGTTTCCTGTGGGAATATTTAATTTTGACGAAAGATTTAATTATTTTCTCTTCTTGGTTTAATTTTTTATTGGACTGTTGTGTTTTGTATCGCTTACCACTATGAAGAGAAGAAAGCTGAAACTGAACTAGAGTTTTTGTAAGCAATATTATTGAAGACTCCTTTCTGTGATCATTCAGTACTAATCCTACCTGTTACCCTCCTATTCTACACCGATTTATTTTAAAAGTCCGAGCTTAGTCAAATGAGGTGGAGTCTGCTTACTAAAAGAACTCAGAAAAAGGGAAGAGTAATGTTTATAAAATTATAAATTATTCTTAATCTATAAGAACATACTATGGCAAGTCGTAACTATGATACAATAAACGTGACTTACTGCACATTATATTTTACTATAATTACTTAGCAGATAGTGAATTAATTTCAATATTATTGTGCAATAGGTATCAAAAAAAGAGGGGAGTATGTCTAAAACGAGAAGAAGACAAAGGTATCTGTAGCGGAGATTCAGGTGGCCCTCTTATTTGCGACGGAAAAACCTACGGTGTGGCTCATGTAATGTACGATATTGCAAAATGTACTTTTTTAGATATTCCTGAAAAAGTTACGTGCGGCAGATATTCCACTGTGGGTGTTTATATGTTCATTTGTCCTGAATTGGATTGGATCAAAAGTTATATAGGAAGCGCGCCAGACCGACCAGCCAGTTGTAGAGCCGTGCCACTTTTCAAAGAATTCTACATATCAGTTCTCATATTTTTTGCCATCATCCAGTTTCACTTATGAGGTTGCAAGTAAAATTTCGATAGAGTATGTTTGCAAGATGAGTTTTGAGTAACTCTCCCCGGAGAAGAATGCCAAATAATAAAGAACGTTTCAACATTTGGTAATGATTTTTGAAAATATAAATAAATGTAATAAAAAAGTTAAAATTTAGATTATTAATGTTTTATTATGGTGCTTAATGCTATCATATTACATTGCACTATGCCAAAAGTTTTGAGTGTTACCTAAATAAATAAATGCAATCTTCTTTTATTTAAAATTATCCTATAATAATTGCAATAGTTTTAACACTGAAAGCATTACTATTGCAAACAGATTTCTTTATTTTCAGAAAATATTTCTGTGTGATGAGATTATGTTTTAGACAGCTAGCATATATGGATATAAGTAAATATCAGAAATTTTGTGGACTAAAGTAAAACCATTTTTTAAAGCAAAGAGCAAACTAACATTTCACTGACATGATCAATTTTTTGGCCTGTGAAGTTGATCGCCTGCTCGTGGTGCCCCCTGCATCATCTTAATGATCAACGGTGCACCAACCTGAATAGGTCAGTCCATCAGACCGCCTCAGGAAATAGGGGTTCAATTATCTTCCTGAGCTAAAGAACTCTCAAGGTGTACGAGGCAAGTTATAGGCCTAAAGGAGGCAACCCCTCCATTACACTAGGAGACTGTGGGCCAATCCCCCACATTTCTGAAGCAGCACAGATTAAAAGAAACAAGAAGAGCAAAATCGGATTTTCTTTTATGGCAACGACTTAGCGAGGAAATGTAATTATTAAATACGGAACAATAGAACGTGCATAGCAGGAAAGGAATTGGAACTTATTGAGGAGATGAAGACAGCATCTATCCAGGTGTTGGCGATGACCGAGACAGGGAAGAAGGGCACGGGTTGTACGGAAATTAGAGACGACATTATTCTCATTCACACCAGAGCCAAAGCGGGAGTGGCGTTCCTGGTGCATAAGGATATCAAGGGACAATCAAAGGATGGACATATATTGGAATTATTTTGTATGTACACGTGAACAGCATGGCTCAAAAATGAAAGATTAATAGTGAAACTTAATATTCCATTTGGGTATCACTATAGGATTCGACAGGAAGTTATATGTTAAAATTCCTCAACCGAAGACTGAAACCATAACAAAGAAAATGCTTTACTGAATGGATTCTTCAGTAGCAATTTTGCGACTTTCTAAACAGCGTTTTATCGATTTTCTCTAAACTAAATACCCGAATTACACATATAAAGATCTACAACTCTTATTTGAAACATTTTTCTGAGAAAATTCATTAATTATAACTTCTCTAAATGGCAGTTAGAGAAGTTGTGTGAGTGTTTCACAACAGATTTTTATTCTTATTAATTCATTCAGTACAGAATTTTATAAAATTAATTAGAAAAAAATTTATTTATTTAATTTTAAAATGTAAAACGAAATATACTTCTATTAAAAAAATGGGAAAAATAATTAAGAAATGTTAACAGTTATAATGCTCTTTCAAAAATAAGAAAATTACACTATTCAATTAAATTTTAAAAGAGGTCAGTGTTTTATTTATTTCAATGCACCAAAACTACAATATTCAGATAATAATTGTATTTTTAATTAATAACAATTTGTATCTCTACAGAAACAATAATTAAAATTCTTATTTCACAAAATTTAATTATTACATTTTTCAGATTATCTGAATTTGTGCTTGAATATAACCATAAATAATGTAAGTGCTATTTGTGTGAAGCTGAACTTGGGTACATCTTTTAAATAATTGTAGATCTAATCCAATAATGATGTCTGAATTAATATTTGCCTGAAAAGCTTTTGTCCTATAATTTCTATATTTGTTACTATTTTTGTTTTCTTTTTCACTTTAACAATTGTTTAAAGAAATCCATTTTAAAACAATCTATCAATTGGAAATAAATCTTGCCAATGACTAGATAAATTAATATGATTGTTAACAATCGCTTCTCGTATTGTTGTGAAAAAATCAGCGTTAAAATCAGTAACTGATCTTGGTGTCATTGTTAAGGCAAACATCAATGCAAGCTTACCTGATCCGACCTGTGGATTAGCTGAAACAGTATTGTTACTTTCAGGTACCACCTTAAAAGAAAAAATAAGAATTACCGCTAGCATAGTTTTTATATAACCAAATTCTTTTAAATTCAAATAATTGATGTACAAAAATAAAATTGAACATACGTAATAAACTACCCAAATTTAATATTTTATATATGTAAAAAGATGAATCAAATTTACTTACCTTATCTACTATATGCTTAAATATTTTTCCATCACTACCTACATGAAAAGTTGAAAATCCATCATACCATCTATAAAAAATGAATAAATAATAAGATACCATTTTAAAAAAATAATGTAATAAAGAATTTCAAACAATACCAAAAAAATTACAATGCCGTTTGGCTGGCTTAACCATTAAAAATAAAACAGATAAATAGAGATCTCTCATAGGAGCAGGGTAAGATCTACAGGTACTACTGCTTCTTATAAAATGGTTAAAAAAAAAGCACATAATAAAATGGGTAAAAAAAATAAATGTAAAATTGAGGTTGGTTTCAGTAGAAAATTAGTCCTAAGAATGACTTTTACAACAATTTGATTTTCTTTTCTTTTTCTTTATTTTTATTGGTTCGTTTTATCAGAACAATGATGTTTCTGTTGAATGAAACATGAAAAAAAATCATACTAAATAAAAGAAAATTTATAGATAGACCTTTCAAATAAATCTTTCATTAATACTATCTCCGGAACGGATACAAAATTAACCTCTCGTTCACTTTGTAGGAAGGTTACTACTATTACCTTGTATCAGATATATTATAAAAGGTGAGAAATATATGATAGTTATGTATCTAGAAAAAAAAAAGTTTTTTAAATATTTTTTTTTGTAACCACCTAATTTGTCTGAAGATTTCACTGTACACAAAACATTTATATTTTCTTCTAATTTGGATTATAACAAAGATTCTAATGTATATTTGAAAATATACAGGCAACAGAACCATACATTGTACTAAGTGGCACATTATAGAAAAGCATAATGCAATTGTTACTCACAACTCCCCAAAAATCACCCCCCCGAGAAAATGTTCAGATAAAAGTTATGGGTATTTATGCATTTAGATAGCTTGCGGAGTTTAAAGAAAATCACGGAAAACTGAAAAAAAAACGTTCAATAAAGTCGCACTTCCAGTTGATGCTTTATACCCGAAACTTATGTATCAGATGCGGAGGTGGTATGTAAACGAAATACCAAGTCTGAGCCTCTAGCAATTTTTCGTTTTTGAGATATTAAGTAATTTCTCTAAATTAAGTAATTTCCACGAGCAAAACCGTCGACCCAAACCAGCAACATACATTTGTGTAAATGTTGAAAGTTATACATACATATTTCCATTTTTTAAATAATGATTTAAAATAAATTAACAGATAACATTGAAATAACTAATAAATACTCACGTATCCTGACTTTCCATGACCTCTTTCAAATTCCATAATTTATACTTCCAAAACAAGAACATCACCTAAAAGAGAAAGAATGAGAACTTAGTTAATTTCATTCTGCACTTTATTTAGAATACCTTTAATAATAATCAAATAAGAAAAGTTTTTTTTATTTAACTCACTTTTTTATGAAATCTAAATTTTACTGACCTTAAGTCCTGAAATACCTCTGATTCTCCACCTTAGTTTAACAGTATTATCTTCTCTATGCATGGTGATTTTTAATACATCTAACTTAATATAAGCAAATCTGATATGTCCGATCGCTCGAAGCAGAGCTATCTGCTTTACATAATGGTAAATACCTCTAATCAACAGAATAGTTTACTCTTAAGTTGAAAAACATAATGTAATGAAAAGATTTATCTATACGAAAAAAAGGTATGATAAATTAAATCTTACACTGTTCGAACTCCTTGAATATTGTTTTCAAATATTAAATTAGGATGATAAATGGAATAGTCAAGAGGTTTTACAAAAAGTTCAGGTGCCTGAAATAAGCTTGTACAATTAATATTTATTATCAAAATTAAAAAGAACATATAATTAGGATAACTCACCGATTTAGCGAGAATATTGTATATATTTCCCAATTGCTCCTCTGAAGGTCCATGATCCAAGTTACTTTTATGTTCTGTCGCCTGTTCAGCTGAAGAAGAAGACAAAACATCTTTTGTTCTAACTACAGAGTTTAATATATCCTGGGACCTGACTTGATTCATATCTCTACAGGTATGTTTCCGTTCAATCAATTCATTTGAAGAGTATAAATGCAGTTTTTTGTAACTTTTTTGAAGTGATATTTTTTTTGTACAGCGTCCATCATGATATTTCCATCTTTCCTTGTGAAGTAATGTGTGCACACTGTCATTTTGAAAATAAGATTTTCTACCGTATTCCAGCTGAAAGTAAAAGTAACAGC
>JAAEAF010006948.1:0-56692 GCA_011037195.1 Triatoma infestans
ATCATAATTGATTCTTGTTTTTAATGTTCTAAATTGCAATTAATTTTCATTTTAGAGTGTAATAAATCCTAGTTGGGGTTTCATTAAAATATCAGATAAACGTTTCCAAAATTTTCTAGGATACAAAATCAACAATAAGGAAGTAATACCATCAACAGTATTTTTAGTAAGTTTAATTTTGACTTCAATTTATTATAAATCCTTTTAATTAATTTCTAATATTTCACTGGTAATAAATATTAATATTTATTTCAGTTGCTGGTTATGGAAATTTTTAATAATATAAATAAAGATGCTGTTGGTCCGATTGCAATGGAAAATTTGACTTTTAAAAATGAACAAGTCAATGACAGTAATTGTATGTGTTCATACAATTAATTCCTCATGAATAGTTATTCCTTAGATATGATTTAACTATTTGTTTTTACATTTCAGTTCATTCTGATATCTATATTCTTCTACAAAAAGGGCTTGGTGATTTTGAAGTAAATTTGGAATCATTAACTTTAGCTTCTGGTCGAATAAAGCAAATTTCTTTTGGTGAAAATATAAATTTTGAACATCAAGAAAGATTTGTTGAACAATCTTCTATAGAAATGAATCATGCAGAAGTTTATAAATATTTTGAAACATTCTCTGTTGAATTTAAAGATTCATTTAAATTAATACATAAAGTATCTTTCAATGCTGCTGGTAATATTTGTTACATTTTTTGTTATTAGTTATTTTTTTAACTCCTTTTCGGAATTTTTAGTTGAGTAAAATGACATTACCATAAGACAAATAATGAAATTTCACAACATCCAATAACAACTCAAAACATTTTATCATGTTCGACTACATGACATGACATTTTATCATAGGCTCATATTAACTGTAACAATTTTTATCACTGTCCAAATCATCATACACATGTTTCTCAATAGAATTTTATCTGTATGTTATGGCTCATTTTCACCGGAAATATATCGTTGATACCTGCTGAAATCTGTATTTTTTTTTTTTTTATCTTTGGGATGTTTGTCGAAAAGTATAAACAATAAAAGCTCCAAAAGTATACATTAGCCTGACCATATAGTAAGAAGAGTCGGCTCAATTCATACATAATAGACGCACTAGCCTTCTTCTCAGTTGGGCCTCAATAATGAGTCACAAAAATCTGATGCGAAACATTTATTCTGCGTTCTCTAACCGCAGTTCTCATGTTGCGATTGACAAAGTGCCTTGAAAGTTGGAATTTTTACTGTTTAGTTGCGCTCTAGTTATTATTATATGGCTAGCCGAACCACATGTTATAATGAGATCAATTAAATATTATTAATATTAAAATAAAAAAATTCTTTCGCTTAAAACTAATTTCGAAAATTTAATTCGACTAAAATATATCATGTTATGAGGAAGTAAAAATCTTAAAATAAATCATGGATTTTGGATTCGCAATGCTAGAAAACAACGGAGGATTTTTTCTATTATAGCCTCCTTCATTTTGTGTTCATCAATCGGCTTGAGATGTTCGCCTATATTCAGGGAATCTTGATAAACAGGATAGTGTTAGGCTATAAAAATACCGCCCTTGATCGTATGAATGTGTAAAGTGATTACACCATACAGGTCTCTGATATCACAGTGTTTATTAAGACATCATGAAGGTCTGGACGAACGCCAAAACCAGTCGATAGTCACAAAAGTACCACAGAAAAAAATATCCCTGAACCTAAAATTATTCTACTTAAACAAGTAGTGGTATCATTTATCAACGAAACTACTTGTGATAAAATTAGTAACTTCTAATACCAGAACAAAAAAATCAATTAAAGTCATGCACACTGCGGCATACCACAGCCACGAAGTCCTCAAATTAAATAGTGGTCCGAAACAGTCAGAATGTTAGAATGTGGGCACTGTAGGATCCAGAATTGATGCACGCTATTAGAATAAGAGATTTACTGTAATGAGCAATCGGTGATAGAAAATCAATCGCTGGGAGATTTTTAGTTGTACTCATGAGACTTTGGAAACGTATTTTCGGGAAAAATTGAATTTCCAAAATGTTCGAAACACAAAAAAAGAGGTTTTTTTTTTTAAACAATTCTTGTCAATAAATAATTTCATCTGTTCATACAATTTGAGATACTTTAATATCTGATACTTTAATATTTAAAACAGAACTACAAGCTATAGTATACTGGCGAGAAGAATGGGTGCAGTTTTTGCATGCTTTACTGATGTTAGTATCTCTGTATGAATCAATATTAGATAATAAACTAAAAATAGTGGAAACAATTAGGCAACTAGCTATTGATGTTTCATATTTCGAAGGCTACAATTTTAAAGGTATTTTATATGTATACAGTGGTTTGTTTTGTAAAGTTGAATTTACACTAAACTGAAAATATTAGCACATTTTCACTTCCTAAATTGTTTTTAAATTTGTATTTTCTAGAGGTCCATATATTTTATAACAGAAACGCAGGAGAACTTTTATGTGAAGGTTTACAGATACATTTACCGATTACCCAAATTTGCAAGATCCCACCGTCTTTACCAATATTGATTGAAGAAACCTGCCAATTTTTGCCGTATAGTAATAGCAATGTATGAGTTATTTTTGTATTGTATCCTAATGGTTTCTTTTAAATTTTCTTGATTGCAAAATTTTTATAACTAAACTTGAATAATTTTTTTTAGGTATTCTGTGGTCATATGGACGACTGTTTACAAATAGTAATACAAAATGGACTTAACTTTGAAGTTAAAGCGAACAAATTAACAGTAATAATATTTGAAGATAATAAAGAGTTATGTAATTCTGTTAACAGAATTTTATCTAGTTATAGTAAGCAGGTTAGATTCCATATAATTATTAAGAATAGTTATATTTATTTGACTTTTATACACTCTAGTTCAGGTTTGCTCACACGAGCATAAAGCTAGTTTTAAAAGTGACTTTATTCTCCTTTTAAATTTGTTTTAAACAGATAACACTAATTAAAAGGTTTTTTAAAAACTGGTATAACAAAGTGCGATAATCTCATTAAACATCAATTTTCTCTAAAGAAGTTTAGTACTTTAGCATATTATTCTGAACAGACATAACTATATTTTCTTTTGATTTTTAAATGAAATATATTTTTTCTTTGTTAAAGACCGAATTCATAATATCACCCACGGAGGATACAATAAACGATCTATATTTGAATTTGGAATGGAATAATACCTTACTAATCATTGGCGGTATTTCAAAATACAAAAGAACTAGTAAATGTTTAAAGAGAGTAAAATCAGGTTTTATTCTTTTAAAAGATAAGGAAGTTTTGGAAAATTCCAAACAGTTTTTTCCAGTTTATAAATTTAAATCCTGTGAACAACTGTTTACTTTATACAAAGCGGTAAGTTTAGTACCTGGAAATATAAAGAAACAAATAATAATTATTTATATGTTTCTAATCTTTTTTTTTTTTTTATTTAATAGAATTATTTAGTAAAACGTACAAATATAATAAATACAGACAATAAACAATGGAAAGTATTGTTGAAATCATTTTTAAGCAAAGAATTTTCAAAAACAAATTCAATAGAAACTGTACACATTGTGGGAAGAACAAAATCATTGTCAGGGGTTTACAATTTAGTGAAATATTGTCTCAGTTTGGAAAATTCACATTTAATCAGGTTTATTTTTATTACTTACTATTTAACTGGATATTTTTTTGTTTATTTTATTTTTTTAATGTAAACTATCTGTTTTAGATTTATATTTTTGGATGATAAATCGCCTTCATTTAACTTGGATCAACCGTTCTACAAGAAACAATTGATGTTGGACTTAGTAATGAATATATGTATCGATGGTGTATGGGGATGTTTAAAATTATTAAAGAACCACAATAAATCAATTATGTCAACTACTCAAGTTCAATCAATAAGTTGTCATGCTACATTTTATCAATTATCAGCTATCAAGTAAATATTATATATTTTTGTTAAGTACATTTCTTAAAACCACTATCTGATGTTATCAAAAACCATTTGCCAATAATTTCATTGTATTTATTAAATTAAAGGTTTTTCAAAAATCTTAGAAATAAATTTCATTTCTGTGTATCATGTCAGTCAGGATAATTGATCTTATAAAGATCTGTATTTCTGTTTCTGTATATCTTCGGTATTCAACTGTAGATAGTTGTTCAATTATCCGTGATTTCTGCTCATTTAAGTTGGGAGAATTTCCTGAAAAACTCAGAAAATAATGTCTTTTTGATGAGACCCTATGTGCTGGCAAATAATTCTTTGTTCAATTTCAGTTTTAGTTTAGTTCATTTAGAGAGCTTTATATTATTGCCTTTCCGTTGCCTGGTAAGCGTTAATGTCAGCTGGAGAGAGAGAGACGCTCAGAGTTTTAGGTGGTAGTTCTTAGCCCCCTCAACGTCTGGCTTAAGCGGCCGAAGAAGAGTGGTCGGCCGCTTTGTAGTCAATTATTGTTGTGCGTTCCTTTTGTGTCCATGCTCCATGGCATTTGTTGGAGGCCGCATTGTTTGCAGTGATGGTCATATGGCTTTAGTTATGGATATTCCAGGAGGTCCGATGGTGCTGGAATATCTCACGGGTATGTAACTTATCCACCACGTACCACGTGGCACCTGGAAGGATTTTCGCTGCCTGATGGTGTATTTTGAATGGGTAGGATAGATCCCCAGATAGTTTGCTTTGCTAAAGATGCGAGTGATATGCCAGGAAACAGTACTGTTGGCGTGATGAGGCTAAGAATGAGCCACTATATGGTTTCGATTCATATTTCAACAAAACCTAACATAAATAAAGCTGAGTAAGGTGGGAGTTGCGTCATTGCCTACTGGAGGGAATTATTACTTATTGCTCTAACTATATTTGAGAACCATTAATGTGGTTAGCAAGTAGACACACCAATTTATATTCGTGAGTGGTTATTGGATTTGCCACCAATGTTATATAAATAATATTATTGTAAATATTACTGTAAGTAAATTATATTATTTTTGCAATTTATTATTATTATAATATTAAAATCTGTAAATTATTTTATTTATTATTAAATAAAATGTTATTAATTGGCTAATAAGCATGCATTAATGAAACGAAACTTACGAAGCATTTACATTGATTGGTACGTTAAGATTTATTCATTGATATGAAGAAATTTGGTGACGCTCTGTCAAGAAAGAGACATTCAATTATATATAGATAGGGCTTTATATATAGATAGGCTTTATATTATAAGGCTTTAATATATAGAAAGTCGTGAACATGTGGAGAAAGAATTTTGAGTGGAACTTTGAAAACATACACATTGTTACATCGCAGAAACAAAAAAAAATAAATAAATAAAAGTTGCCAGTTTCTTGTGTTAAATTTCTGTAGATGATTTAACACAAGAAATTGGAAACTTTCAAAGTTCCACTCAAAATTCTCTCTTCACATCTATATATTAAAGCCTTGATTGAGACAGGAAACTTGTCTAAACGTTTGTTTAATTGAATGTCTTTCTTGACCGATCTTCACCAAATTTCTTCATAACATATTCCATTAACGGCCAACTAATACAATTATTCATTATTATTATACAGTAATATGAACATTATTTGTTCATATAAAAAAAATGCACACCGAAAAGGTATAGCACTTTTTGTTAATTTGGTATTGTTGCTCCTAGAAGCGCTAGTTTGTCGGGGGGGGGGGGCAGACATTCAGAAGAACTCCAGTGCCTGAAAGTGTTTCACCCAGTTTTTTTTCATATAGTATTAAATATATAACTTATTGTTTTTAGGAGTGAGAAAATTTCATTGACTGCACTTGGACTGAACATAATTGAGGATAAAGAATCAGAAAAAGGGCAACAGGTAATGTAACAATTCATTAATCGTTGCGATAATTTAATTTATTATGAAGGATGTTGTCATCCTTCTCTGGAATGCTAATGGTCTGACATCTCGTAGGGAAGAAATTAATTTATTTTTACATGACCGAAGAAATGACATAGATTACTGAGACTCATTTTATTAGCAAATCATACTTTGAAATATGGGATTACAAAACTTACCGAACTGACCATCCGAATGACACTGCGCATGGCGATACTGTTGTAATAATTAAAAACACATTATCCCAACATCTTGTACCAAGTAACCCAACAGATTTCTCTTACACTTCTCCTCCATAATTTCCATAAATTCTCGTCCATGTCCTTTTACAATTGCTGCTGTCTACTGCCTGCGTAACATGTCTATTTCTACCCTACAATTTCATTTGTTTTTTAAATCTCTAGCTTCAAAATTTATCCCTTTTGGGCATTATATTGCAATACATCCACGCTGGGATAACTCGTGTGGCTAACCCACATGGGCGTACTCTTCTCGAAGCTCTCTCAAACACTACATGTACTTTTTTTCTCTACCTCTACCAACTTATTGATCAATATCTCCTTCTACATTACCCGATATCCTTGACTTTTTCATTACTTCTCAGACCACTTCTATAGATTTAAATAACCGATACACAATAAACAATCTCTCATCTGACCATATCCAAGTTCTTCTAATATTAAACACATATCCCGCAAACCTACTCTGACCTCTGGTCTAACTAATTGGAGAGTGTTCCAAAAACTAGTACAAGACAAATTGGACTTAACTGTGACTCTGAAAACGACACATAAATTGACAATGTTATCCTGACCTGACTCATATGAGACAGACATCCACTTTGGATTTAACAGTAAGTAAATTGACTCAAACTTCACATGATATCTATCTGCCACTACACAAAAGAACACTAGTAACCAACAAACGCAGAGCCAGGTCTGTCTGGCACCAAATAAGATATCCTTTTGATAAGAGAACCTAACAGTTTCACCAGCCTACTAAAAACTGGTTTAGCGAAATTTCGAGTGGACTGACATAACGACTACCCAGCATCATTGGCGACAGTAAACAAATCGTTTCCAAAAAACCTCATCATCTTCGAAATTCTTACCGCCCTGTAAGCCTTCTACCTTTAATGGAAACAATTCTAGAAAAGCTACTTCTAAAACGTCTCTACTCTATTCTCATTTCTCAAAACATCTAATCTCGACATCAATTCGGATTTCGCTCTTTTCATTCCTTCACCAATTTCATCGTGTTGTGGATCTCATTGCTTCTTCTCTAGAGAAAAAGCAGTATGGTTCGGGTGCTTTTCTTGACATTGTGCAAGCATTTCATCGAATTCGGCATCAGAGTTCACTGTGGAAGCTCAAACCAATTCTTCCTCATACTTACTATCTAATTCTCATTATCTCTTGTTAGTATTTCTGCGTCAATCAGAGAACTATATATTCTGTCTTTTATCCTTTAAAGGACGGTGATCCTTAGGGTAGTCTTCTTTGGCCAATACTTTTCATTATTTACATTTCCGGCATTCCTACTCATTCTCCACCACAATTTTCACTTTCATAGATGACATAGTATTCTTTCTCCACATGTTGATCCCCGCATTTTGTAACACCACTTACTCTTGAACATTGGTTTACTAAATGGAAAATAAAAGTAAATGTTCAAAAATGCCAAAATAAAACGTTCACTCTTCGACGAACTATCTGCCCATCTGTTTACTTATATCAGACTGCACTTCCTTGCGCAGAGACAGTACGGTACCTTGGACTCAACCTTGACAAGTGACTGAGGTGAATCCTGACTGGCAAGAGTCAAAAGACAAGAACTTGAAAAAATGTTACCATTTACTGGCATCGACTGCTTGACAAACGATCAAAATTGACTTTAAAAAATAAAGTTCTGTTATACAATGCACTCTGAAACCTATCTGGACTTACGGACTTGAACTATAGGGGTCAGCCAAGCATTCTAATATCTACGCCTTCAATACTTGAAGTCCAATATTGTTCGCCGAATAAACAATACTCCATTCTATGTCTCCAGTAGAAACATTTATTAAAGACTTCATCTCAATACGCTTCATCTCCTTTCTCTCCCTTGTGATCCATCTTAACCCTTTAATTCATCTCACATCTCATCTTCCTCCCTTCCTGACAATCTTACTCGACAACTCAAGCGGCGCTGGGCACGTGATTTTCTCGGCGATAGAGGTCAAAAAAGAAGTAACGTTTTTGGAAAGTCACCGCTGGGTGATGAGTCCTCTCATGTCTCATTTCGTCACCTCATTTACTTGCTGCAAGAACCATCCTCTTGCGCTAAATAAATAAATAAAAAGCCACTATTTAATTTTTTTGTTTTATTTTAAGCTTGGAATTGTGGACTATTGCGGCAAGGACAAATCAGGACACATAGTGTGCGGTATTGGTACATTATCAGAAAATAAAAATTTGATTGAAGATGAATATTTGTGCTGGAAAAAACCGGACAATTGGTCTTATGAAGACGCTGTTTCTGTACCCCTATGGTATTCAACTGTAAGTAGTCATCCGATTAATCGTAATATTTGCTCATTTGAATATGCAAAAGTATGGGATGAAATCTGTCACTGAATATGTTGAATCTCTGATGGAGGTCATATTAGCTCGAAAATATTTTTTTTCTAACTTCTGTTATTTGTTTACAAAGATGATTGATAAGATGCTCATTGATTTAAATCAGTGCAATTAGTATTCCAAGCTTATAAAATCCGAAAAAGTGGTTTTTAGAAAATCGTCAGTGTCTGTGTGTGTGTATATGTGAACAGCATAGCTCAAAAACGCTGAAAATTCAAACATGACATTCCGTTTGGGTATCACCATGGAATCCGACTGCAAGTTATCTGTCAACAACCGGAAGTACCATTTTGTTGAATAGAGTTTTCAGTTTTTCGAAAACGGCGTAACGATTTTCTTTAAACTTTGTTTATCAACTACACATATAGAGAGCTACTACTTTTATTTTAAATATTTTTTGGGGAAACTACATTTAAGGGTATTTTAGGGAGAGGGTCTACGTTATTTTTCCTCTAAAGTGCAATTTTAATTCATCAGAGACATTTTCCGTGGTTGCCTGCTTCATTTCGTGGTCATCGACCGGTTTCGGGCGTTCGCCCATCTTCAGGATGCGTTTTTCAGACAATGTAACAACACAGACTGGCACAGAGCAACTTAGTTTCACACTAACTGTCAGTTTGTCAGTGAGTCAGTTAGTGTGAAACTAAGTTGCTCTGTGCCAGTCTGTGTTGTCACACTGTCTGAAAACGCATCCTGAAGATGGGCGAACGCCCGAAACCGGTCGATGACCACAAAATGAAGCAGGCTACCACGGAAAATGTCTCTGATGCTTTCCAGCTCTGCGGAACCAACCACCACAGCAATTTTAATTAATTGTAAAACTCGTATCATCTAAATATTAATTAGAATGAAATATATTGCCCAAAACCCGAGTTTGAAGAAACTCAGTTAATCGGAAGTGCTTTTATACTAAACAGTTTTTTGCGATTTTCTCCATAAAAACATCGACGGATTTCATTTACTTTATTATTCCTTTGTCATTGTTGTTCTATACCTCACCAGAAAGATATTCGCTACTTAAACAGACGCCTTACATGGAATATTCACGTAACGAAAATTAATTATACCATGAAAACTATATCTTCTTATTAAACGTTTACTCGACAGACGATTTAAATTAGACATGTAAAACAAAGTTCACGCTTACAAAAACCGTAACAAGACCAATATGGATATATGCACTGCATCTCTGGGAGACTGCGAAAACCGACTACATTAAACGCATACACGTTATACAAAATAAGATTTTACTTACCATCTCGCTGTGTCTTTACTATGTCACAAACAGGACATGTGTTTGTTACACACTGACCTAAACATCCCATTCGTAAACAACCCAACACAACAACCTCACAAAAGATTTCACAACAAACTAGGCACATGCAACCTACACACCACTAACATGTCCTACCTGACTATACCTAGGAATCCTTCCAGACTTTTGAAATGCCATTGGCCAAGGGATTTTCTATCAGAGGAAGAGGGGTACGTGCCCAGGAAGCGGGGCATTGGCCACTTCCCTTAAGCCAGATTAAATCAATGAGCACATTTACTTATTGCATCTTGTTTTGGAGAATGTAAATAATGTTTAAAACAAAAATAATAATAATAATAATAGCCGAGGTGGTAATCGCAAAGCTGAAATATAACGGCCATTCTGGGTTCGATTTCTGATCTTGCCTATGGATTTTATTTGTGTAGAAAATTTCGAATTGTTTCAGGCATATTATATATGGTCTAAAATAAGAGAACTTGACAATGTAAAGACATCATTATTGGTGCATCAGGGATGTCTGCTTTTATCTCAAGCATTAATTAATATTGCTGTAGCAAATGGACAAAAGATTTTCACAACCTATAAAACTGATGAAGAGAAAAAGAAAATTATTCAACTGTTTCCTATGGTATAAAATTATAAAAACTGTATACAAGTACAAATAATTGCAACAAAAATAAGTTTATATATAAAAACTGTTCTATGCATAGTTAAAGGAGGATCACATACTATTATGCCAAACTGGACATTTTGACAAATCTGTGAGAATGTTAACAAAAGGTAAAGGTGTCAATCTAATTGTTAACACCACTGGCGAAATATCAATTTTTAAAGCATCAATAGGATGTTTGGGAAAATTGGGACGAATGTTTCAGCTGAATACTGGATATTTGAAGGATCATCATACGTTTGGTAAGATGTAGACTTTTTTTTAAGTGAAATAATTTAGGATTCCCCGGTTATCATCTTATTACTTCGGAAATTCTTTTGTTAGGGTCGGCACTAGGATGGTGCCCTACGCACATACATACGCAACGCGTGTTCTTCTTGAATATTCAAACTGTTATTACTTGTAAGGTGAATGTTAAATGTAAGGTTTAAGGCGATCATGACAAATTTTCGATACCGAATTTTAATTAAAATTAAAGGTACTAACTAATTAAAGAAATTGGTACTCAGGTACCCTGAGTCAGAAAAATTAGTTTTTAGAAATTGGCCGGCTTAACTTAAAAAGGGATAGCGAAAAGTTGAAAATTAATATTTCGTTCAAGCTCTATCAAAATTAGCATTTTTTTACGAAAACATCTCCTTTCCCAGGCCCCCAAAAAAGCCTTAAATGATTACCCAGAGACATGTTCCAAATAAAAGTTGCAGTACATATTATATATGTATATGTACTTTTATATATATATATATATATAAGTACGTATATGTACTTATATATATTTATAAGTACATATATATAATATATATACATATATAAGTCCCATATATATATGGGATTTTGGAATTGTAAGGGGGAATAAACCTTATTAAGTTCCCACAACTATTCACTAGTTTATTAAGTAAACTATCAACATTAAGCCGACACAATTGAAAATATTAAATAACTGAACAACTTTCAAATAAGTAAAATGAACACAATGATAATCACAACGAAATACAATTAACAACTTTGCAACCTTCGGTAACCTGCTCTCTTCACTTTTGGTAATCCAGTGCTGCTATCACCAGCTTTCCCTACCGAACCATTATTATGCCATTTCGATATTATAATGTATTTGATATATCAAGTTTAAAGAAAATCTTTGGAGCCATTTTCGAGAAATTTTCCGAAAAGGCCAGGGGTCCCATGGTGAGACCGAAGCGGAATGTCAAGTTTGAATTTTCTGCGATTTTTCGTTTTTGTGTTATTCTGCTCACAAACAAAAAAACATGCCCACACTATTTACTAAAAACCACTTTTTCGGATTCAGGGGACCTTAAAACTGTGTTTCCGGTGAAAATGAAAACTCGATATAGAAAACTTGACACGATTACAATGCTTCCTCCTACCAGGAGTAAGAGAAAGTAAATACGCACCGCAATATAAGGGTATTCCAGTTTTTGTGCCTGCAAACGTATTGTAAATGTATTTTCCCGGCGAATCTTAAAGAACTGTCGCAAAATGAATAGTCGTCATGGCTAGAGGTCCAGTGTGAAAATGATTCTGTTGGTAAACCTAGAGACCATTTACGCTTCCGGATATTTATATCGATGTAGAAGACACCAGTTCTCTCGTACTAATTTCAGAACTTTAAAGCTTCAAAGAATATAATATTAAGTTAATCTTCGTTATTGATTTCGTTATATTATTTCGCTAACTGCATTTAGAGTTAAAGTTGAAAGTTATTCCCAAAGTTTAATTTGAATAGGCATGATAGAAAACATTTTTTTATTTTACTTTGTTTCTTGTTATTATAAATAGGTATGTCAGTATTTTTCAAAGAAGCGGATATATATGGAATTTGTGTTGATACATTGCTGAATCTACATCCACGTGAAAAAGAATACATCCAAAAACAGCTGGCAGTTATTATGAAAAAAGGTTACGTTAAACCATTTCAAACTACCAGAATCCCATTGGATACGTTAAATGAAGAAGTCGTTGATATTCTTAAGTAAGTAATGCCTGTTTTAATTTTATTGTGTAATTATTTCAGAGAAATAGGATTTACCGACCAGTATAGTATAGGACGTTAATTCGTGTTCTCATTCTCGAACTTTTCTGGCCGTACACAAGTTAATTTGTGTTCTAATGCTGGCGAACGTTACTGATCAGGCACTAATTAGCTCAAGATCTGATTGGTCGAACGTTGTTGATCGCGCGTGTTCTCATGGTTGAATGTTGCTGGCTGCTCATGAGTTTAATCATGTTTAATCTAACATAGTTTATAATTTTGTAAACCTGATAGTAAGATTGGATTGTATTAGCCTTCTAAATCGTACTTTTAGTTAATCTTTTATAATCTCAATTATGTTACAATATACAAGAATTACGGTTACATTAAGATTTTGAAAGGGCTACTGGGAGAACGTTTATTGCCTGCCGTCTCTTCTGTTCAGTCAGTTAGTAAGAGTTCTTAATTCTTCAAACTATATTTTAGTGGAGCAAAAAATGACCAATCTCAATAGACAAGACCTTTTGGATGAATTATTTGAGCACACATTTTTAATTACCCAGTGATTGAAGTCAGCTGAAACATGATCATTTATCCGAAGTCAGTGATGAATCCGATATTAGACCATCAAGGAGGCAAGGAACAAATATGATAGTAGACAGAGAAACTTGTGTCCTTACTATCTAACAACAGTCTTTAACAAATAATGTTAAATAAAGTGATCCGGGGTAGCATTCAAACCTATAACCACTGTTGGAATCCTGCCTGCCGATCTCTTCCTTACATTTACCTACCTATCCAAACATGGGAATATCTAATGAAGATTGGGCTATAAGTCGTCCACCGAGCTAGGTCAGAAGTTCACGACATAGCTCACATTTACAAATTCCACCAATGAAACTTTTATTCTCCCTTTAGATGCTGTATCCTGCTTATATATTTCAACAACGGCGTTTCATCAAAACATGACATAATACCATCATATATCATCACATCCAGGAAATTTTATATATAAATTTCATTCGGTAGAAGAAATATTGCCAATCCTGCGCGACAATTTTGGCTTGATATTACATTGAAATTACTAAAAATGCGCTCTTTTACTTTCTCTACTCTAAGTTAAAGGAAGTATTCTAATCGTATCAAAGTTCCGATATCGAGTATAGCGGAAATACAAGTTTTGAGGTTCCCTTAATCCAAAAAAGAAAGTGGTTTTTAGAAAAGGATCTCTGTGTGTGAGCATTATGTGAACAGCATAGCTCAAAAACGAAAAATCGCAGAAGTTCAAACTTGATATTCCTTTTAGGTATCACCATGGGACCTGACTGTAAGTTATGTGCCAAAATTCCTCGACCGGAAATACCACTTTACTGAATTTTTTTTAAATATATTTTTTGGCCATTTTTATTAAACTTGCTGAAATATCCAATCCAAATATTTGAAATCTAGAATCTTCAGCATATTTTTCTATATTTATACATTCTATACTGCAATCACTTAACGTTATTCAATATAAAAGAATATGTTATTAGAATTTTTTTATTGTAAACAGGGATGAAAGTAAACAATCCGTAAAATTAATAACCACCATGGTCAATAATTGTTTACATAATGTTAAAAAGAATATGTTTATATGTTCTCCAGAGAAAAGTTACATTATATTTAGTAAGTTTATTTTTTCATTATTTCAATTCATTAACATTTACAGTTCCATTGATTTATAAAAACAACCACTTGATATTTTCCAGGCCAAGAATATAGTTTCTGGTTGGATTTGTTAAACTGGTTAATAATGAGAGGAGCGAAACATATCCATATAATGGTTGAAGAGCAAAATTTAGATAGAGTAACGCAGCAAAGGTTAATGACCCATACATTTTATTACATTATTGCTGGAACTGTAGATTTAATAGGAATTTAGTTACAAATGGAATTTCTGAAGTTTTTATGCCTGACAGCCAGGTTACTTACTGCCGACCTGTTCTGATGTTCATATTTATAATATTAAAAGTGGCATTGAGTGGGTAATATAGAAATGTCGACATTTCCATTCAAAGTGTCAATCATAGAGTTAACTTCACACATTGAAAAAGATGTTTCTTTGGGGAAAGCGATATGTTTAACACAGCTCAGTATCACTGTTTTCACTAAATTACCGTTATGAAATTAATTAATCATATATATAATATATATATATAAAGTGAAACGCCGCTGCTTCAATATGGAAACAACAGATACTTGAGTTAAAAAATTAAACTATTCATTTCAACGCAAACTGGTATTTTAGAGCGCTGATATGAATCATGTTAATAATATACTTCTTCGAATACGATACCTAGTCAATAGTTGGTAAAAAGCCACTTTGATAAATAAATAAATATTAGGAAGAATCCTGTAAATGGTAATGTCATGAATGAAGAATGTACAGGTAAGATGGCCTAAAATGATCATCAATTGGTTATCCATGAAGAGTATATAGGATTTCGGGTGTCTGAGAACCAGTAACCTATTATATAGCAAAAAATGGATAAATCTCTATTTAATATTATTCTGATAAAAGTAATGTCTCTGGGATACCGTCTATAGTCAAAAATTGAGTAAATACAATCCTTTCACTTTCTTCAGTTAGGAAATATGTCGAAATGCCAAGAGTTATGGGCTCTCGAGCGAAAAGAAAAAGATAGGTATCTGTCAGGCTGCTGGGGAACTGTAAAGGAAAATCCTTGAGGAAAGCATGTTTTCTTTCCATAGGCAGATTCATTCATGGAACTTGAGGAACACGCTACATCTTGATATAGCTAGCATTGAATTCATAATAGAAGGAGCCAATGTACTAAATTGTCTTTTGGAGTTGCTAATTTCTTGTTAATAATTCTGAAAATCCAATAAGAAATCATTTCTTTCTTTTAGATTAGCAAGTATTTTGAGGAGTCATGAGTTAGTCAGTGTGAAATTATATCCTCAACGAGGCCATATCGATAGAAGCGATTTTAATAAATGGCTGGAAATCATAAATTCAAAGGGAGAGATAGCAGATACGTTTCTTATTGGAAAGGTAGAAATAATTCTTTTTTCAAATTAATGTTCCATTATAATGCTTTATGTTATGCCTATGTAATTTTCTTGTATAAAATACATAATCTTAAATAATCTTGTTCAAGGATTTGGATAATGATGCCAACAACTTAGATTCCGTATTGAGAGATATGAATAGTAAATGTAATTTTATTTGCATCGGAAATGGTGGTGAGGCAACGTGTGAATTAAGAAGTGCCAATCATTTACCTACACTTGCAATTTCTGGTGATGTCCTTCTTTTGAATTCGGCAATTATTTTGTTTGAATTTGAACGCTTTAGTAGTGAAAGTTTGGAAAATCCTGTTATTTTTTTAAAGGAAGATATTAGTGTTATCAGTGCAGGTAATTTTATATTATTTTTTTTGTTTTGTTTTTCTTTTCAATAATTTTTGTGGAAGAATTTTGAAAATCAGGTTAAATAAAATTCAGAATTAAAACCTTAGAATTTCTTTCTTTCTTTCATTGTTGTAAGAAGTATTACGAGCTTGTCAAATTTTTGAAATTTAGTTTCCATAGAAATTACATGTTTTGAGGTCCCCGAATCAGAAAAAGTTATATTCGACATTGCTTTAGTTAAACGAAAATCGCAGAAAGTTCAAACTAGATATTTCGTTTAGATGTTTACGAAAAAAAAGCAACAATAAAATGCTGGTCAAAATTGGTCAACCGGAAGTACCAGTTTACTCGCTTCGGCGGTACATACTGGATGAATTTATTAGTTTTTGCTATTTTAATAAAAACAGCTCCAACGATATTCTTAAACTTTGTGTGTACACACATAAATGTACGTCTACGACTTTTATTTAGAACATTTTTTCGGGTTAGAGGATTCGGGAGAAGAGATAACGTTAAAGCTTTCCTTTAAAAGTAACAATTCAGAAATGTTAAGTAATTCTAATTTTGAAGAAAATCCGTTCAATTTCTTCTACGGATTTGAAAATTTCCAAGTTTTTACAGGAAATAATGTTTCAATGAATCCTGGGTATAAAAAAAAATTATAGTTCATAAGAATGGTTTTATACAAACAGATATTTGTATGTGCATGTGTGTCAAAACAATAAATCGCCTGAGCTCAAACTTGTCTAAGTTACGTTCTACTATTGGACAAAAGATTTCGATCACAATGCGTCAGTCGGAAGTACGAATATTTAAAGGGGTTTAAAAGATATCTATATTGTCAGTTTCAAAGTTTATTGGGGATTAACCGAAGCAGTAGTGACTGATGCCTCTACCAATTACCAGTATGTTAATAACCAACTTTTAAAAATACGGTTTCCGATAACTTATCTTAACGCTTGTGTTAACGGCAACTCACCGGTTGTACGGTTCCCATAACCTAAATTTACATAAATATTATATAAGGGCAACTAAACTTCAACATGAAAATCCGGCTACAATCGGGTTTAGCTACCCGACACGTGGCGCATTCTACATGTTTTATCCAATACTGTAATCACCTAGCGTTTAACCGCCTATGTCAATATCTATTTGGAAAGTGTTTGGAAAAAAAAAATGATAACTTATACAAAACCGTGATCACACTAATTCAAATTTAGTATGAATTAAAAAACAATTTTACATTGGGAATAGAACCATACTTACCTCTTCATATTTCCAAGTTTGAAGAAAAAAATTTAGCAATAATTTTTAACTGCATTAAGGGTAAAGGCCTGTTGAAGTTTCATATCATATTTTTATTCGTAAAATAATTAATATTTTATTTTATGCATATAACAGGACAGAAAGAATACTTAAATTCACAACAACGGCTACCAGAAAATGTTGCAGAATTATTGGAATTAAATAAGAAAACTATGGAAAAGGCACGTTTTGTGGAAGTAACTTCATCTTGTTCACCTTGCAAATATAATAAAGAAGTATCGCCCGTGTTTGTCATATCAAGTTTAAAGCCAAATGAAATGGAAACACTGACATCCAGGTTATTTTATCCAACATTTGAAGCAAGATTACCTTTTGGAATAGATGATATTGATGCAGTAGCTAATGAATTGTGTGAAGTAAGTAAACTTTAAAGTAATGCTTGCTTATGTAATTGTGTCCACAGTGCTGGATAACATCTTCATTTTGTTGGTTCTGACCGGTTTGAGAGTTTACTTCAAACTCCCTACGCGAACTTGATACCCTTACACTGACGGTGGATGAGAATCCGAAAGCTGTCAGAACCAACAAAATGAAGCTTTTAATACATATGATTGGTGAAATCATAGACATTAAAATATTTGTTTGTTTATTTTATAAAATTACTGTCAGCAATAATAATCTCTGTTATAATGTTTCAGGATTTGAAAAAATTTAATATCAATATTTTCACTTTAATAACTAATGATTGGGGAGGCGCTCTTGGTATAAGTTTAGCCAAGAAATTGGAAGATAATGGCAAACTGGTATGTCTAATAATGCTTGATGGTGCCCCAGATTCAGTACAAAGTTGGGTCTCGTTCGTGTTGCAACAGGAAGAAATTTATCTTATAAATAAATATATTAAACTAGCTTACAAAGTAAGAAACTATTATTAATGAAAAGTAAAATTCTCATTAACAATTGTATTTTTTGACATTCTTTTCTAAATAGGCACCAAGTGATTAAAATTAAAAAAAAAACAGTTGAATTTAAAATCCAAACCCTTGAACTGCAGGGTCAAGACCCAATCGAAGACGATTTCTTAGTGCGGAGAGTGCGGACGCCTATCGACTTTTAGTTTGGCCTTCGTAACTAGAGCCGCTACTAACATTGGCTTCCCACTTTTAGTCAACGATGTGGAGTCAACAACCTTGAAGCCACCATGGGAATTGATTTCCCTTTTCTCTGTCTAAAACAGTCTTCAAACTGCAAGCAAGATGCCTTTAATCAGTCTTGAAGAGTCTATAAACAAGCTAAAGGAAGAAAACAAGAGAAGAAATCTTAAACTACACCTTTTAGCTTAAACCAAGAAATATCAGTTTGTAAATCCCACAATTATAAGTTTCTTTACTGGAAAGAGCCGACCTTCTTCAGCTTCAGAAACATTGCATTTTCCCAGTACCTCCAATTCTTGGAATTACGAGACCGCGATGCTCAAAGGAAGGTTGCTTCCTAACATTATATGAAGCTGCTTCTAGTGATTAAGACTCGAGTTCCTGAGAGGAGATTGTCAATTTCTTTGCATGCTTCTTTTTCTTAGCTCTGTTCATTCAACCTTCAGATTTTTTTTCAATAGTACATCGCTTGATAATATCACTTTGTCAAGGGAAGAAGAGATTAGCTCAGTGGTAGCGCGCTGGACTAGCAACGCGGAGATCACGGGTTCGAATCCAGCCGTGCTACCCTTAAATTTTCGCTTCCTAGGAGCCCCTACAGCTCACTGTCCGGTGATGGACAGTGTTGTCTATAACGGGAGAACACTGTCCGGAGGCCGGCAGGGCACTGAGAAGGCTCCGGGCGCAAATGACCACAGATGTTGAGACGCCTTAAAAAAATAAAAAACAAATATCACTTTGTCGCCTTCCATTTTTAAAACTTTTAATGGAATAGACGAGTGAATTTAGGTCATTCTCTTCGGCATGGCTTAATTAGAATTATATTAATAAATTATTTACTTATTTGACAGTTTATAGAGACGTAAAGAACTACCATACTCAGAGGGGTCACTAGACTATGACCAATATTTGAGTGTCTATGTCTTTTTAATAATAATAATAAAAAAAAAAAGATAATAAGAACTACAGAACTACTGTACTGCTAGATCTAGCTTGCGTTAATTGGTTGGTAAGCGACCTCATAAAGCGCAACATGTCATTTCATCTGCAACAATCATTTCGAAAGTTTCGGAAAACGTGAAAAATTATGCAACATTTTATTGCTTGTTAAAAACGGGACCAACGCCCGTACTGATGTAATTGATTGGAACACACTTCTTTAAAACGGGACGCCCCGATGTGTTTAGCTGCCTTGTGTTGGTCGCGTAATTATGATTCTAGGCTGACTAGACATTCTAGAGTCATCCTGTGACATAACAGGGCCATCCTGTTAATTTGTTTATGATTAAATTCAGATTTTAAAGTAGTTAGTGTTTTTTCTTAAAGGTAAGAAAACAAGTAGTGCCTTATTTATGTATATCAGTGTATTTATACTCATTATTATTTGTGTGTTATATCACCACTTTCTCGTAACCTCAGTATTAGACCTTTACTACCTTATTTATCTAATTGCAGATAAAAAAAAAATTACCTTCATTGAAAAATTGGGAAGAAAAACTTGATTTTGCTCTTCAACATGCTGCAATTGATGATTCTGAGAAAGAAAATGTGCGCAAAGGATTGCATCTACTCAGAAATTGTCTAATGGCTGTAATGAATTATCGTCCAAATGGCAAAAAATACCAAGGAAAATATTTCATATGTTGCCATAATGATGGATCTAATCAGTGTTATTCTAACGATATTACACAGGTTTGTTATTTATTCTTCTAATAAAAGAGGTTTTTAATCTTTTAATAAATATGGAAAATCGGAAAGAGATAGTTTTTGCTTTCTCTTACTCCTAGAAAGGGGAAGTATTGCGATCCTGCCAGATTTTCAAAATTGAGTTTTCATGGGAAATACATGTTGTAGGGTCACCTGAATAAGAAAGAAATGTTTTTAGTGAATAGTCTGTACGTGGTGTGTGTGTGTGTGTTGTATGAATATCTCAACATCTTTAAAACGCAGGTAGTTCAAACTTGGAATTCCGTTTAGGTACTACGAATTACGTTTATGGCGCACGAAGATTTCCATGGCAGTTAATGCACTCTATTTTCTCCATATTACACTGACCTGCGTGGTGCAGCCCCGTACATTTACAGCACCTTGTCTGCCCACTACACTGGATGCTTGAATGTCCATATCGGAGACAATTCAAAAATGGACTCGTATGAGGAACATAAGGCTCCACTGTGAACCTCGCCTCATGCAAAGTGACATGCCTTGGAAGTTTCTGCCTATCGAAGGTCAAGAAACAAGTTTCAAGAGGCCTATTTTCGGATCTTTTATGTACTCTTTCTACCTTTATCACCAAAATTTCACTTCGAAAGTGGTGCAGAATTTCCTCTTCAGGAAAGGATACTTCCATCTCTCTAATGATGCCCTTCGAATAGATTCGATATTCAGGAACATAAGCCTACATGTTTCTGAATGAAATTTTTTTCATCTAGCTGGTCAAGAAGATTTGCTTAGTATTCCCCATTAATTGTTTGACTCTTTGCCAGTTTGGAATCCCAAAAAACACTTGCCATAACCTTTCCAGCCGACGCAATTGTCTTTGCTTTGTTCGGTGCAGAGCTAGCGGCTTCTACCCACTGCTTGGACTGTTGTTTTGGCTCAGATGTAAAGTGGTGAATCCACATTTCATCCATTGTAACGAATCGGCGCTGAAAATCGGTCAGATTCTTGTTAAAACGGCACAAATATTGCTGAAAAACTCGACTTCTCTTTGGTTTATGATTAGGATTTAACAAATGCAATACTCATCTTACACAAAGCTTTCTCATACTGAGTCCTTCGTGTAAAATGTGCCATACCCTTTCTTCTAAGTTGCCTACAGCCTTAGCTATCCCATTGACCTTTAATCGTCGATCATCTAGAACCGTATTGTGTATCTTCTCGATATTTTCTTCGGTAGTTACTTTTGGCCGTCCTTCACGTGGATCATCTTCAATCGATGTAGGACCACGTTTAAACTCTGCTGGCCATTGTTTTACTGTTGATAACGAGGGTGCATTCAAGTTTATTCTTTTGGTCAAAAACGCACAACACGTTTACTTTAAACAGCCGTATAAACAAACCACTTGTCTGATCAAAATCACATTTGCTACTTACTTTTGCAACAAGTCTGCCAACTTAACAAAACAGTAATTTCATATGTAGCCAGTATCATTTATGAGCTACGCCGAGACTTTTCACCTTGCCATAGTATACAATAAAATGTGACTCAAAGGAAGAGAGTTCTATATCTTAACATTATTGTTTCTAGTTTCAACATGGTGTTGCGTAGTGTACATTTGTATGTTTGCAAGAAATGTATTGCTCATATGACGATTTTCCTATCTGTATTGCACATTTTAAATTATATTTATATCACAGAATAAATATAATAGTAGAGATAATATAATATAATAATAGAAGATTATTTAATTAATTTTCATGTATTTATCTTGTGTTCACAGTATTGCAAAAGGAATCCAGAAATGTACATAAGCAATGATAGTAGTCATCAAGATATGTTAAACAATATAGATGTTGCTAAAAAAATTAATACCCTTGTACCTTATGAATATAAAACTGCAGCACATAATGTAGATAGTGAAATTTTTGGTGTTAATATTTTGAAAGATTTTAGATTTAGAACTGGAGGCCTAGAGAGGGCCGCCTAATGTTGTTAATAATTCATCACTACTCTTTTAATTAAACCTTAGAAATATGATTTTTAATTATTATCGTTTATAGATGTTGTTAAATCTAAAGTTAAAATGCTTGGACAATTTGATTAGATAGGAAAAGTTAACTGCACTATTTGCGGATCGTCATTTATTTGTGTTTCCATTGAGGCCAAAATGCACCACAATATTTTAACTCGTCCATTGTTTACAGGACGTCGCAAATGAAGTGCGACATTTCCTTTATTTGGAATTTTTCCAAAATGTAATTATTGTATCTCCTCTAATCGTATTTGCAATTTTTAGTTTATCTTCTATTAGGGAATTGTAATGAAATAAAGAAATTATTTATTTTCTTAATCACTTGCTAATCTATCGCTGTTGCAATGTAGAGCCTTGTCAAATAAATTACAATTATCACTCGGAACATTGAAACTAGATTTTTTTTTTTTTAATGCAAAAATAGTACCAAATTCAATATGATTTGATTAATATTACGCATGCTGTATTTATTTTGGTTTAAAGAAGAAAGTAATTATTACCTTTATAACAATATAAACTGACGCCTTTCATCCTTTATTCAGCACCAAAGTAAAGTTCTGCTGATACAGCAATGGAAGCTGGATTGAAAGGCCCGTCAAGCCTTCGAAATTCTATCTGTATAATTGAAGCTTTCGGACGGATCTCACTACAAATATTTTTTAAACAAACTAAAAAAAAATAATCCATTTGGGTTTAAATATGGCGACCGTAACTCGAAAAAGATAACGATTACTTAGCTAGCCTTCCGATAAATAAGCAATTTACATATTTTAAATCAATAATAATTTTAATGTTTGATCTTCTAAACGTCCGTGAAACTTTGAAAACATTTTTTTTTTTTATCCTAACCTCAACATCCATTTTACAATAATTTTAATTCAATATTGATTTTCACCAACTATGATCGGCGAACTACGTTTAACCGACACCACATGCAAAGACGAACATGCAGTTGTAAATCCTCTAAGAGAATATGATATGTGTGAAATCAGAATCGATTTTAATATCATCTGTGAAATGTGTTTCTCAGAATCGATTTTAATATCATCTGTGAAATTGTTTACAAAAAAAAATATAAGCTAATAAGGAGGCAATCTTCAATCTAACCGCACACCAAACAGTAACGGATATAATCATTTGAATGGGGAGTTCATCAACCGTGCGTTGTACTGTGGTGGTCCATGTTCTAAAATTCCATCTTTTAATAAATGATGTATCCATCAGTCCATTGCCGATTATGCCGAATATTTGCCATGAGATGAAATTTTATCCACGTCAAATTGTGCCTGTTGAAGATTTAAGTTTTCTTGCTTAGTGAAATAGAAAACTTCATTAAACCAAAATTAAATGTACATTTGTAAAAAAACTATTATTTCAGACAAAATTACGGTAGGTACTGAACGAAATTCTGAAAATTACTTCTAAGTTAAAGAAAAGGCCCAAAGACTAGTAATTAAATGTCTTCAAATCTTCAATTCGCACATGGACTGAAAATGAGGGAATTTTCCCCTCGGTCTAATGTAGTAGTTGTCTCTTCTTTTTTTTATGCCATCAATGTCTAAAAATAATAGTTTGCGAGAAGTATTAAATTGAGTTACTGTTTGTGAAATATGCAAAGTGGTATCAAAATTATGGACGATAACAAACATTTTGACATTATAATACACCCAGCTTGGTTTAAGGACATTGCAAAATATTTTGTTTAATGCAGCATTTGTAAACACCACCAATTTGTTTTGTTAAAATAAATTTTTACTTTCTCTTTTTTTATTATTATTATCAATTTATTTATTTTATTTTATGAATTCCTAATATAATAAAATCTTTTCTTAGAAATTGATTTTAAAAGAGATTGTACAAAACACATTGATATTATTTGTCAATGATTATTACTCTGTCATTACCATTTTATATATATATAATAAAATTTTCACATCAGAATTGGATGTCTCTATTTTCCTTAAAGAAAATTTACTGAAACAATATTATGATAATTTTCAGCTTACTATTTCTCTTTCTATATTCTAAAATTCCTTATGAAAAAATGCCTATTAAGTTTAAAGTAGTACATTGTGACCAGAACTTTTTCAAGTTTTTTAATCCTAATGATTGAAAGCTGCTGCATTCTGGCGGATAAATTTAGTGTTAAATTGAAAAGAATTTGTTCCCTTCTTTAGTAGAGGGGTTACCTTTTATGCTGTTATCTTTAAATTTAACGATATGGTTCAATTTCGTTATTTTTGTAAATACGTTAGTATATGAGGAAAATGGAATTTATTTTTTAAACTAAAAGGATTTCTTTGCCTACATCTTTTCTTCACTTTCCTGTTTTTCATCATTAGGTACATCTTTTCTAAAAATAGGTAAGATTCTTTTGCTGTAATTAATTTTCTCTAGCTTAAGCTGCTTTAAGAAAACTATTTGTTATTTTATATACATAGCTATTATACTCTGAGTACATTCAGCTAACATAATTTGTGGTAATTATTATTTCTGAATTTGATGTACGAGTTCTTTTATTTGCAACTTGAATTTTAACTGTAATCTTCGTAGATTCCTTAATCACGTTATTAACAGCTCATTTGGAGCTACCTCCAATCTAAATTTCTACAAAACTATTAAATTTGTAAATTCAACAGTAAATTATGTTCCACTTTCAGGATGATTTTTAAAGATGAACAAGATACATACTATTTATTCTGTGATTGCATTTAGAGTTCAATCTAGTGTACAAATGTTAATGAATTAATCAGTTTAAAAGGTTTGTGATGTATTTACAAGTGCTGTGGAAGCACTATTTTTGCCAGAATGGGTTTTGAAATAACACCTTTTAGTAATAGTGATGACGTTTTGACTTGCATCCCTGAGATTTATACAAAAAGTGAGTATTCCGGATCTATAGTTTTTAGTTACATAGTATGATATTTCTCATGCATAAATGCAGTGTGCACTAGAGTTATCCAAAATAAACAGCTTGTCTTTAAAAAAAAAAAATTCAAGCGTTATCTTTTATGACAGTTGCAACATGCGTAGAAAACGTTTTTCACCCCCCTCCCCAAATATCCCGCCATGAAAAAACGTTCGTTCCCTTTTTCATGTGAGAAACGTTCGCTTTTTATCAAATAGGTGTCTCCCAAAAAACGTATTCTACGTTTAAAAATAAGGAAGTTTTTTTAGTTGAGTGACTATTTCTCATCTTCAATAGGAATGCTGAATATATTTTTGATCTCTTATTATTGTAATGTATTTTTGGGTAACTTAGGCTGAAGGCTGTAATATGTTTTTAATAAATCAGGCCCTTTGTTATTTGCATGAGGGTTCGAACAAAATTGCGATATCTACATAGAAATGCATCTAAAATTTGATTTGAACCCAGTAAACTGGTCAATAACTTGCAGGAGACATTTTCTTATCCCGTTCCATTGATCGCCTACTCCAAACAAACACATGAAACTAAGTAAAAATGGTACAGTATATACAAAAAGTATCCGGCTAAACGACTGTTGAACCTACATATTTCGGTTTGCATAACCACATTTTCAGTACACCATCTCACTCCCAGCCCTAGTCAAATCTCCAAATCAGCACTCATCAAACGTGCTTAGGATAAAGCTAATTAAGGCTTAGATTTGTCCATAATCTCCAATAAATATGGGCCACTGATGAGGGAAGAGGCATCTGATTTAACCATCTTACACTCCTTCCACCAGACATTCCTATGTGGACGGTGTCCAAAGTAAAAAAGTATCTCTAGAGGAAAAAAGTTCTCCCAGTCTTCCATAACGTTCCAAAACGTAATTTTTATAAGGGAAGTCTCATAAACTTAGTCCTCTCAATGCAACCTGACTATGCGACGATCCAGCATAATTTCAATTGATAATCCGAAATAAAATACATAATAGTACAAACCTTCCTGAAGCAGTGGTAACGGTAAACCATGAGGCATTAACAGTAATTTACCTTCATTTTACACCCAGCTATTCAAAGCAGTTCCCAGGTGATACCTTGATAAGCCCTCCATCAACAAATCTTTTTTTTAGAAGTGATTCTTATAGGAGTGACTGAAAGCCTAAGTTTTTAACGCACTGTCGAAAGGAAAGTTAGCGGAAAAAATTCTTAAAAGTATTTCTTGGATAAATGTCGAGATGATCTTAAGTTTTGTCTATAACTGGCTTTGTTTGCTAAGTTTTTAATGTCTGTAAAGACGAATTGCGCGAATAAGGTCTCCATAGCGCGCAGTAGCTCGGGTGACAAGTCAAGCGGTAAGATTCCCAAACAGAAACCTAGCGGATCTCATGACGCAATTACTCCCACATTAGGAACACAAATGCCTTTCTAAATGTATTATGTTTTTCTAATTAAATATTTAAAATTTATTTCTATTTTTACATTGTTATAGATCTACAATGGTTTACCATTACACCAAAATATACTACTGTTAGGGTGAATACCCTTAAATATAATGCAGAAAATGTTGCAGAAAGTATAAGAAGAAATTTGAATGAAGTAATACTACAAATAATTAATTCTATATATTGTTATTTTAGATAGCATTCATTAGCAATTTGGGTTGAATAATTAATGATTTAGAAATTTCTTTACAAATTTTTTTTCCATTCGCAGTCTTTTTTTTTTTTTAAAATTATTTTCAGTTTTAGTTGATATGTACTATTTGAAAAACATTTGAGCTGCAATGAAAGGAAATTGCAGAGAATGCAAAATAAGTGTTTAAGATTTGCCATTGATGCTCCTAGATACATCCCAATTAAAAAATTACATGAGAAAATGGTGGTACAGTACATCAAAGATATACTGCGAGAAACTTGTTGCAATTTTTTTTGTAAATGCTTCAATTAATGACAATACATTAATTAAAAGTATAGGCAGTTACTACATTAGGAGCAGCTATAAACATAAAAGAATAAGACATATAATTAGTCCACCACAATAGTATTAGGTTTGTCTTAAGAATTGGGTTTTTTATGTGTCATTTTTCCCAACACATCCATTTGTATAAAATAATCAAAAAAGAAAAAAAAAGAAGAAATTATAAAGAAAGATGAAAAGATGTTGTAACTGGTAATCTTGAGGCACTCTGTAAATATTTACAGAGTGCCTTTATAAATATGTATATATTTGACAATTAATAAATATTTTTATTATTATTGTTAACTACAATGACTGACTTCTGCTCTTCCCTCACTAACTATAATTCTAAACTTCTTTTTTTTAACATATATATATTTGGCAATTTTTAACTTTGGAACGATTAATGAAAACCGCATTATTTTTTTTTTTTTGCATACGTCTCGATTAATTTTAAAAACATCGTCAGCGTTAAAAAAGAGATCAGATACAGATATATTTTATTTATATATAACCGCTCTTTATATAATGCTATCTGCATCTGTTCTCTTTTGTACCATTGAAGAAGATTATAAATTAATTTAAACCTATACTAAATGTAATATAAAATGTAGTTACGTCATTTAATTCTTCACAGTTTACGATAGTAAACTTTGTGAAATGAAAAATTATGGTCTTAAAATAGTAAAACTTTCTTTTAATACGAGTCATCTAGTTCTAATATTTGATAAATTAACTTCACTTAATTTTTAATTAAAAAAGGATTAGTGCATGCATATATCACAAAATCTTTTTTTCCCATCACTGAACGCTAAAAACCGAATATTTCTTTATTGCATTCGTTTATAATTAACTATCTTCTCTAATCTATTAATCAGAGACATTTTTTGTGGTAGCCTGCTTCATTTTGTGATCATCGACCGGTTCCGAGCGTTCGTCCATCTTCAGAATATGTGTAAAACTGAATTTGCTTTGTGCAAGTCACACTGTCTGAAAAACGCATCCTGAAGATGGGCGAACGCCTGAAACCGGTCGATGACCACAAAATGAAGCAGGATACCACGGAAAATGTCTCTGATGCTTTCCAGCTCTGCAGAACCATATACCACAACAACTAATCTATTAATATTGAGTCACACTCAATTTTTGTGTTTTGTTTTAAGAAATCCACAAAATTTGGATACAAACAACCGCCCGAAGTGTTTGTCCATCATATCATTAAAGACTGTTTAGTTATTGGCCCATGGGACCCTGTATGTGTACATAATTTAACAAGTTGTGGTGAAGTAATAGTTGATGTGCCTTGTGGTAACGCTGTTTTACGGGGTGCTCACATTTTTGCTCCAGGAGTTCTTTCACTTACTGCCAGTTAGTAATGTATTTTTCTTTAATAATACATATCTAGGTGATAACTGTTGAATTGTCTCAATTTATTTAGAACAGCATAATTATAAATAAATAAATCCAAAAATGATTTATTTAATAAAGACAATTATTTTTTATTTTATTTTGCAGATTTATGTGAAGGCGATATTGTAGATATATTTGTGGACCTTAAAGGAAAATGTCGTAGAGGTTACATAAGGAAATTTTGTGGTGATAAATTTTATATTGGTCATGGTATTGTGAAAATTAATAGGAATACACTTTTTGCCAACAATGCGAAAATTAAGTAAGTTTTAATATGAGAAAGTTTTTAATTAAATTTTAGTGTCCGGAGATGTTTTGAAACATGGGATTCTTTTAAAAAGGACTCTATTTATAAATATTAAAAAAAAGAAAAAAAAAAAAGAAGAAATTAGTGGATCCAGGGCGTATTGGTTTAGATAGAGGATTAACAATATGCTTCAAGATTAAAGTGGGACTTTTAAATATTATGACAGGGTGGGCAGCGGAAATCTAGAGTTGGGCGGTTTGGAGTTTAGGCGGATAAGACGATTTCAAGCGGAAAATCCTGTTGCTGAGGGTCTTCAGAAACCTAAACGAACTTGTGTTTGCATTGCAAATTACCATATACTAATCTGGCCTATGATTAGAAGAACATAGGTGCGTACAGAAACTTCAAGACTAATGGTTTAGAAAGTCCAGGTGACAATGTTACATTATAATGTACATGCACTAACAGAAAATTTTGTGGCGTTCCCAAAAGAAGCGCGTTTCTGTTTTAGCTTACCGCCATAGAAGATCTCTTTTTAACTTCAATGCAGTATAAGTCTGAGTGGCGCTTTTATTAGCAATTTAATGTTTACATTTTATTTTATAATTGTGTTTATTTAAGTTAATTTTCGAAACTGATATTAGTTACTGCTTCTAGTGGTATTGCCATTGAAGTAACTTACAGAATTAGTAATGTGCCTTCAATTACTGTACAACCAGATAGTGGCCTTTTACAAAATCTGCCATCAATAGTATGCAGTTATACATTAGAACCGAACTGTGATTCAGAAGTACTAGATATGTGCGCCTCGCCAGGAAATAAAACTACTCATATAGCTATGTTAATGAAAAATATGGTAATACAATTTTTTTGATAAAATTTAAAAAAAAAAATTTTTTTTTTTAATCATTGAAATATAATTATTGTTACATATTTTTACAGGGACGAGTCATAGCCTTAGATAAAAGTGAACAAAAAGTTGCCAAGATTATAACATTAAGTAATACTTTTGGTTTAACTAATATTTCTGCCTATGTATGCGATTCAACAAAAGCTCTGGGTGATGTTAATTATTTAACACATGAAGGACCACCATTTAAAAATTCATCATTCAATAGAGTATTATTGGACGCTCCATGCAGTGCTCTTGGACATAGACCTAACCTATACAATAAAATTACCCTTCGCCAATTAAAATCTTATATTTCGCTTCAGAAGAAATTGTTCCATAATGTTCGTATATTTATTCGTAAAATTTATATTTTCAATTTAAAAAAAAAAATCTGGTGTGAAAGATATAAATGATTAAATCATGGGGTCATGATTGTCTGCATATTTCATCTCATCAATTAAATCAATATGTTAATTTCAGGCAGTTGAACTGTTAAAACCAGGAGGTATTTTAGATTTACAGTACTTGTACTATTACTGTTGAAGAGAATGAAAGTTTAGTAAAATGGGCTTTAAACAAATATCACTGACTTAAAACTGACTAAATCTGAACCATATTTTGGATTACCTGGTTAAAAAATGAAAGATGGAGGTAAGACAAAATTTAATATGTTGATTGTACTTTATTTATTAGTTAAATTTGACTATTATTTAATAATATTTTAAATTTATTATTAGAGTGGCCTTTCTGAGGTAGAAAGAAGTTTTGTTCAACGTTTTGACTTGGCCCCAGGAAATACACCAGAAACGGACACCATTGGATTCTTCATTGCTAAATTTGTCAAAGATAAATTCGATTGATTTTTTTTTTTTTTTTAATTAATAACAAATACACTAATGTATTTTTATAATGTAATATAATGAAGAAAAAAAATTTCTTTTATAGTTTATCCCTAAAAACCCAATTTTTGACTAGTTTTGCAGCCGCAGTCTTATTGTGTAGAGCTTTTTTCTAATAAGTTTCTTTAATTACTTCTATTCGTAGATTATTATATACTAGTGTTTCTACGCTGGACAGCCTCAGTCCATTAACTTATCGTTCGCTATAGCCGTTTGCTAATAGAATATTTTTTTATTCAGGGTTGGATAGTTTTGACAAGTGGCAAGGTCAGTTGTCGACCATAGTGCTATGTTTGAGAATGAGGCATTATGAGGAATGTGAACAGAGAGCCCATCAGTCTATCCGATTGTCCTTTTATAGAGATTTAAAAACTATTCTTTAGACGTTTTAAATTTAGAATCTAGCACAGTGGAAGTTTCACTCGCAGATTTGGGTTGGTTTTTTAAGTTAAAGATGTGAATTACTTTATTTAAATTATAACCCTTGGTTTGAAAGAGAGCCTAGTTGCTGCTCTTTGTGTAATCTCCGCGTGAGGGAGGATATATTCCACTTTTTGGGGGTTTGTCCGATACTTCCCGAATTCAGATATCCCTATTTAGGTGCAAAAACATTATCAAAGGATCAGCTAGTTCAGCTTCTTAATGGGCACAATTTTATGAGCCTTATTAAATTTGCGCAGCAATCTTGGATTTATCGCCAAAATTTAGTTAAAGAATTTAACTTTACTTAGTTTCTATTATTTAGTATCCATATTTTTTTTCTTATGTAATATCAATTAAAGTTTTAATTTTATTTAATTAACTAATATGATGGTTTCTATTGTTGTGTTAGATTACTTTTATCTTCATTCTGTAATTTTTATTTTTAATCACAATCATTAGCTATTTACATTTGAATTATTATAAAATAACATAGGTATTTTCATAATATTATTTATTTTGTGATCATCTTTGAGCGATTATCATTTTTGTTTGTCAAGTATTTCATGTTATTATTATTATTATTACTGCTTTCTTCTTTTTTTTATTTTTTTTTTATTTAGTTATTATTTTATTTTTTCTTCCTCATTATCAACCTCCGGCAGACGGTTTTACCATGCCGTAGAATGTCAATAATGTATTTTTGTATTTAGTTTGTCATTATGAAATAAAACATTATTATTATTATACTCGTAAACCGTGAAGCTCAAGGAATGAACTAATCCCAATTAAATACAATAGAATAAAAAGTAAGTAAATAATGATTTGTTGACAAACAATACAAAGTCCTAATCTATGAACAGAATCAATAATTTCAAAGAAATTATTCTCTATGAATTACTAACAAATCCAAGAGGTAAATTGTTTCTCAAAGGGCAAAGTGAATATTATGTTAGATTGGATGGGGGAGGGCCACGCCTCATTCCACTGCGACCTTCATTGAAAGGTCTGTCGTGTACCCCCTGGGTATGACATCCCTCAGCTTCGCGTTCCTAAACAGGCCTAGCAAAGCTGAAAGTGGCTCCGTCATGAAGCTTTGGGATTGCTAGTCCCCAGTTGAAGAAACCTTGTCCTGGCCAGGCCGGCACACACACAAAGGACGTGTGCCGGGGTTTCCTCCTCGTCCCTGCAGAAGCGGCATAACGCGTTGTCTGCTAGTAGTAAATGGTGTATGTGCCTATTCAGCCGCCTGCAATGCCCTGATAGTAGACCCACTATTATCCTTATATCTCTTCGGCTATGGCTCAGTAGATCCCTGGTGAATGTAGGTAAATGTCTTAACAAAAGGTCTCTATCAATCCAGTAGCAATGCTTGTGACGGCAATTTGCAGGACAATTTAAGTCTCGAGATAGAACACCCATCAAAATTTATTATTTGGAAGAATATTTTATCGGGGTAGAACACCCTTCAAAATTTATTATTTGGAAGAATATTTTAAATCGTTATTAAATATAATAAATACATGTAACTTAATAAGAGAGAAAATAACTTAATTAATTTTAGAGTCACAATTAGCCCTCTTTAACAAATAATTGAATAATTAATAAAAGACTTAAAAAAAGGTGGAGCTAAGGAACAAATATAAAATTTTTCTTTTTTCTAACTGCTTTAAGAATGTAATTGTTGTAGATGAAGTTTATACCAAAAAATTAGTACTATATTCTTATAAAACAAACTAAAAAAATTCAAATTTTACATTTTAGTTGAAATAAAAAAAAAAAAATAGTTAAAAACGAATAAAATTAACGTTTCTGGATTTACCGCCAGGTATCAGCACTTACTTAATCTAGAATTTGTAGTAGTTCAAATAATTGCCGCTAGAAAGCATAAGCTTCTAGATATACAGAATTGTAGTTCCAAAACTCGCCACGCGATCACAGCGCCATCCTCTGATGTAAAAAATTTAAAATGCGTCTGAAGGGACAGGAAGTGGTTAGCGTAATGGACTCCCCAAAAAAAATCTTTGGAAGTAGCGACACCTAGTGACAAACTATATAACCATAAATAAAATTGATTTCTCAGTAGGTGTTGTTATCTGGTGGCCATGTTTATAACTACAAATATACTAATTTTAATTAGTTACTTTATTAATTAAAAAACAAAAAAGCTGGTGTGAAACACTCACACAAGTTTCTCCTGCTCCAGTTTTCAAAATTGCAACTTTATAGTTAGTATACCAAATTTAATAAAATTTGTCGATGTTTTTATGGAGAAAATTACAAAAACTGAAAAAATTATGTAGATGTACATTATTATTGAAAAAAAGTAAAAAAGAGCGTACACTTCATTTTTAAACTAGAAATAAATGAATATATTAATTATATTAATATATAATAATAAAATTCAAATATTTATCTTTTTTCTATATTACATTTCTTTCGCAAGCTATTAAGATATTTTGATGTATCTCTTAGTTGGCTGATCGGCCGGGGGTATCATAAGAAAAACACTAAAAAATTTTTTAAAGTGTTTTTTATTAATGGCCCGACGTTTCGACAAACATTGTTTGTCTTCTTCAGGGGCTATCTTGTAAATACAGAATTTGTGTGCTCTATTACATGTTCAATTATGACTGTGGTCTATGAGTATACTCGTATTGGATACTGTACTTCTACAATTGGATATTAAGATATTTCTTGGCATATTATCTGCCAAGATATTTTTCTGGAATAATGCTTGATATGATATTTTTCGCTCCTTTCTTTTTCATGAGAGGGATCAGATTTTTTACATTTGTTTTTCAGCTAGAAGCTATAGAGGGCGGCGAATGTTAATATTATCGTATGCAACAACTTAGATACAATGTTAAAATGAGAAATTTAAGACTATTGAAGGATAGATTCAAATAGCAATCCATCCTATATAATCATTATTTTTATAAGCATTTATATGTAACTACCAACATACAGTTCAGAACTTTTATCTAAATCTTGTCAATAAAATTTACGGGCTAATTTCATTTGTTGGTATTTGTTTGAATATTGTATTTGATATATTTTTGAAAGCAGCTTCAAAATCTCTTGAAATTGTTGGTCCAATTGCTTGAACATTTCTTGAGAAATTTCATTCAATATTTATTTATTTATTGCCTAAAGAAACTATACATTTTCTATAGCAAGAGATTGACCTCTGCTGAAAGCTGAACAAAAATACAAACGTTACAAGAAGAAACATTACAAACATTACAGCTTAATCTTCAAAGTAATAAAATAATATTAAATACTTGATTAATAAAGTAGATTGTAACAATGATTTAAATAGACTTTATTCATTTATACAAATTATTTTAGGGAAGGAGTTTGTGGGATCTCCTCGTAGGTATTAAATAATACCTTTACAAACCTATGCATATTTTTCCTCCAAAGCCTCAGAGATAAAATAAAATAAATGGTTAAACTTTTCTTTATTTTCTATATCTAGTAAGTTAGCAAAAACATAAGAACTATGGAAGGTACATACCTATTTAACAACCTCCTTCTCAAACATTTATAATAAGGACATTCCAAAATAAAGTGCATAATATTATCATTTTTGCCCACCGCACAAGAAAAGCAACTCTTTTAGGAATCCATTATAAAAAATCCTGGGGTGACCATCACTAGCCATTCTAATTTGAGCTATCTATCTCGTTTTACTGATATTGCACCTAATATTTACATATGAACTACCATTAGTCAAGGGACATATCAATCTATAGTGAATGTTATATGAAGAGTTAAGTACTTCATTGATGTCAGTTTAGAGAAAGATTTCTTAAGTTATTAGAGACCACGACCGCATGCTGCGCCTCCCAGATGTCCTGCGCTCCTATAGAATAAAGCATTTCTCTCACAAGAACCACCCAGTTAAAATGGCTCTCTCACTTTTCCCAGTTAAAAGGAATGTCAGAACCATCCAAAAGCTTCACAAGTCTTCAATAGCATATCTTCAGAGGTGAGCTGCTTTACATCGATAAAATCTTCAGCCAGAATCTTACAGATTTATTAAAAATCTTGGTTTTCAGTTGTCGTCATTCAACACCAGCGAACAAAACTATAGGGGACTTGTGGCAGATTTAAGAGCAACTTTAAGAATATCAATTGGACACGATCGACTGTAGTGATGTAGTTCAAGGCCCAATTTTTTAACTGATCACAAACTTTTGATCGGTAGTGTATATATTTTTAAGGGGCGGCAATTTGTCTTTTTGTCCGGAGCGACGTAACCGCTAGAGCGGGCACTGATATTATGTTCTATATTTTTACATTATTAATCTTCTTGTCAATTGAGCAATATACAAGGGAGTCATGGAGTTGTGATCTCTGTTCTCCATATGCCCTCCAGGCTTTGTATATTTTTTGGATATTCTTTCTATACTTTTCATAGACAGAAATACTTATTATACTTATACTTTTTTGTACAGAAAATTCTGAAACTATGGAAAGTGGCAGATGAATGGGTAAATGGTTTTTGGATGAGAACAATTGCTTTCTTTAGTCTACGCTATGACGTATGAACAGGTGTTCACCTTAAGAAAATCGGCACGTGATTGTTCCAGAAGTTATTTTTTAATGACAATCTGATAGCATTACCTGGTAACATGAAAAACTTGGGCTTAGCATACTAGAAAGGCTAAGGAATTTAAATGGGTTCCTTCTTACAGTGAAATAGGTTCTAAAAATCCTTCTTAAAATGAAGAAATAAGTAGCCTTAAGAAGTCGCATATTTACAATAAAACTGAGATGTCGGAAAGGTGATTATTGAAAATATTTTCCCAAATGACGTGTACCCTTAGCGAGGGGAAGACATGCGTGAATTGAGGGTTTCAAAGTACTCTAACGGGCGAAATGTATGTTATAAAGAATAAGGATGGCAATACGATAGCAGTAAGAAGGCGTGTACCGCTAAACAAACGTAATGTATGGTCTGGGTTCGATTCCTAATCATGGCCATGGATTTTAATTGATGTATTAATATGGGAAATTTGGTAACGTTTGCTATACACCTCGATAACTTATCAGTAGTTGAAGGGAAAGCCCGCCTGAAGAAATATGCACCATTTCACTTGTTTATAAGGAGTGCTGAATAGACGGATTTGAATGAGGGGTCACGATAATATGCCGGAACTTCGTGCTCTATGAGCATATATCGCGGAGATTGGTTAGGCCTAACAGGCAAGGAAATATATGTAAAAAAAAAAGTGAATGCGAAGTACAGTGGCTGGATTGCTGTGATCCGAACGTGGCCGCATAATCAACGACCTGTAAAATCTATTTGAAAAAGAAAAATTTTCCCTGAGAAATGTCTTCTTCAAGCCAAACGGTAATTGTAAGACCGTCTACTTCATTTCAGAAATTGGAAGTTGTAAAATAGACTATTTTATTCCCCTATGTACACACATCCTAAATGCTTAATGTGATACAACCAAAGGTTAGATGAACTCATTGCAAACGCTTTTATTTTTTTTTATTAAAATCAAGTAAGGTTAACTCTTACCAATACAAAAGAGCAGCACATCTTGCATAACCTATATCAGTTCTTCACTATTAATAGCTTTAAAAACTTATTGTTAAGTTTAATTCCAGAGGTTGTGTTTCATTTTTGGATTTTATTAGGAATGTTTGTAATTTTAATTCGGTAAGTTACTTTAACATTACAATAACCCTATTCAAATTTTTAACTAACAGTAATTTCTAAGATTGGTCTCTGATATGTAATTTGCTTACGCTTTTAGTATTTCAGAATTGTACTAAGGTATATTTTTGTTAATTTAGTATTAAATTCATTAGGAAGGCTGCATGGGTTTCACATTAAAATTCATGGTACAACTTTACTTACAACATATAGGGCAGACAAACATACACAATGAACGTTCCGTCTTAGTATAAATGCTAATATGTTGAAAAATGGGTAATTCCGAATTATTATAGGACAAACGATTACATTTCTTTCATTATCCACGCAAACGCCATTTAGCGAAAAAATAACACTCTGAACTTGAATAAACACTAGAAGTATGGAAACCATACCAACTGAGAAGTCGTTAAACCATACTGAAATTGAAGAGTATATTATTTCCGAAAGCAATGTAAGTGAACGTTTTCATTTTCTCTTACGTTTTATTTTCTCTTAGTAAGAAAAAGTATTGTTCGTATGAACATTTCACACAAAATTTGATTGCTTTACAGTAAATATAGATTGCCTATTTCCTTTTTTCCGTGCGGGTTTTACTAACAACTACCGGTCAAGTGCCTGAAGGGAGAGGGTTTAGCAAACATACACTTTACTATATATTACTTATATTAATTCATCAAAAAATATTCAAAAACAAAACCGGGGGGATCTAGCCTTTTATCGCAATTTGTATTGCGGTAACGCGGAACACCTTTGTGATCCACGTTACTGACTACTCAGCTATCACCCGTAAATATAGATTGTTTATTCGTTATTTGCATATTGTAATAATTATTATAAAACAATTTTTTCTTGAACGCAGTAGAAACTATACGGAATTGTAACGAATGGTAATGTATAAAATCTGGTCTCCAGATCCCTTTCAGTTATTGATTTCTTACAATGTGTCCAATTGAACTTTTTTAAAATAAAGTAAAATTTAACCGGCTGTACATACATTTCCAACTTGCATTAATCAGAAATTAACTTAAAACTCTTAAATGTGAAGCTTGTGAAGCTTTTGTTAGTTGATGTGAATGCAAGAGAACAGCTTCACTAAATATTAACATATTCATGTTAAAAGTCCTTGATCTTCCTAAACTTTGGGCAAACATATGCTATACTTTGCTTCTCTAAACTTCTGAACTAACTGAACAAAAGCTTATTAATATTTATATATTTAATTATGCACTACCCAATGAGATAATAAATTGTTTATTTAATAAACTGCTTTTTGATGTTCTATTTGTCACATTCTAAATTGAAATTTTTCTATTATTTGGCCCATTTTATGGGAAAAGACAAACCTTGAATATTTCCATTTTTACTTTTTATTAATACTGGAAGAAGGAAATATGGTCGTACGTATTTTGGAAACACAGCCCCCCCAAAAAATCTGGACTTTACCAAGTTACCAGAATTTACTTTGTAAATAAATCTGACGAACCAACATACTTTCCAATTCAAAGAAATTATTCCTCAGACATTCTAAACATATGTAAGTCTTATACGAAACATGAACACCCCCTTGTATAAGACCAAAGCATGGACTACAGGTAATTCACGCCCCATCTTCTTAACGGTTTACATTAACCACATCCCCACATCTAATAGACAAAATAACAGGCTAGTTTCGCAAATGAAAACTAGTCATAAACGTACATAAGATGTAAGCAAAAATTTTCACCCGTCGTAGAATACATGGGGTTAAAACCACAGTGACGCTCTGAAGCATTGAAGAAAATGGGCGAAACTCTAAAATATCTTGGTTTACAACTCAACAAAAGACCACCTGGACTCCAATAATCCTAAATTTTAAGATTGGTCTACCAATCTCTCAGACTTTCTATACAACTATAATTAGACGTTTAGGGCGGGTGTTGGTGTAGTGGTTATGAGTATGGATTTGTAAGTGGGAGGACCCCAGTTCGAGTCCGGCGTATAACTGCTAAATTTTATATTTGCTTAAAAAATGTTAATAGTAAAGTAGGTGCTTCCGCCCCCTCCACGACACCTTATTTGGTAGCTGGACGTTAAGCCCGCCTGAAAAAATAGGCATTACTTTACTTTACTTATACTTAGACCTTTACTAACATATGCCTGTCCCATGTGGATGGAGGCTAATAAGACTGTAATGACAAATTGCAAGCATTTCAAAATAAAGAACTGTGCATCTCCTTGGGATCACTGTGGTTCTTAAGGAACGAACAAATATATTATAGACATATTTCTAACAAACTTAAATCACTACAGTAGCTGTAACAGTCCACCGAGTGGGACATAAAACCGCCAGGCGAAAACTAAAAACCAAAATTTCCTTAAGACATAACTCCAAAAGCATAGAATCGACTAAGCAATTGTCAATCGATTTTCTTCATACACGGAATTTCAGTAACACATTTTAATATTCATTAACATTATATCCGTGCAATATATTGAAGTGGCACTTTTCAATCCTAGATTTACCCTTTCCCAAAAAATCTCTTTAAAATGTATTTTCCCACACAAATATTTCAAATAAAAGTGATTGTTCTGCAAATATGCGATTAAGCAATAAAAATTGTTTGAGCCATTTTGATTTGAGGTAATCATAATGATTTTACCGAATTAATTTGGTTGAGGAAATTTTGATTGATAATTTCCTCGGGACCCATGGAAAGCTGCATGGGTTTCATATTAAAATTCATGGTACAACTTGACGTACACATTTAGGGCAGACAAACATAAACAATGAGGGTTCCGTTTTTGGTATAAATGTTGATATGTTAAGAAATTGGGTAATTCCGAATTATTATAGGACAAACATGGCTGATAACGCATAGACTATACTTCTTTCACTAATCACGCCAAACGCCATTACAACGAAAGAATAACACTCTGAATTTGAATAAACTCTATAAATATCAAGTCTGAACTTCATGTGATCCCTCCCCCTCCCCCACGAGCACATACATACATGTTTTTAAAAACCACTTTTTTCTGACTTCATGGACTTGTAAATTTGACACGATCGCAATAACTCCTCTTACCATTAGTAGGAGAAAGTAAAAATTACCAGTTACCCTTTGAACTACTACCTGGACTCTTATTTACCTATCCTTTAATGTAAATATACCTTCAATAAGTTAAAGCTATGCCAGATAGCAGTATAATGAACATTGATAAATGTCTGTCATGTATTGATAATGTGCAATAATATTATGGCCAGAGAAATGGGCTCTTTGTGTTTGTCTCTCAGCATATATATATATGCTCTGTCCTGAATGTTCGCTTCTGGCGCCGTTAGCCCCCCCCCACCATGTCCCTCGTCATATATTCTCTCTCGCCTTATTTAGCGCTCAGCTTGTGTATCTATTTACTACCACACACAAACTCTCTCTGCATCGCTAAAACGCTTGATAATTGGACTGTTAAATTGCTAGGTAAACCGTATAAACAATTCACAGCAGGTAAATGTTTCTCTAATAAACAATAAATTTTCTATAGTTAGTATTGGAGGAAATTTTCCTAAATTTTCCATTAAAATGAGCTATGGAATTAAAAATATTTTAATATGAATCATTTGCTGAATCAATAATCCTTGAGTTTTATTTATTTACTTAGGAGTTCCCATTTAATTTAGTTTTAATGTTTGTGACTCTCTCTTTGGAGGGAAGGTATAACATTAGATCACATTAGCACGTTAGACTCTCTGTGATTTACTCTCATATCAGCCCTGGCTTGTTAATATATCCATTGATGTCAAAGTTGTCTTCGTTTTCAAGTTCGGCTTAAATATTCCTCGTCGAACTTGTTCGCAATTGCTACAAAGTAGACCCAATAATTTGTCTCATCAAGAACCAATAATTTGTCGATGTTTCCTGATTTGATGGAAAATATATTTCCTTTTTACTTCAGTAGACTGCTCTAGTTGAAAATATAGTTCTTATCTATCATAGGGCAGACCTACTGATATTTTGTACTGTGCATCTGATAAGTCCTATGCGGCTCCAACGCTCGACATGTCTAAGCAACAAACTTTGCCCAACTCCCCGTGAATATTCGTAAAAATAGGGTGGCCACTATGGTTGGCTAAACTAGTTTATAAAAACCATTTTCAACAAATGAACAAGAGTATCTAACTAGCACGTTCTAAGAATTAATCATCTGCCAACGTTATGACTTGTCATTCTCTCTATCTGTCCACTGTATTATACATTCCTTACTAAGTAAAACATGTATGTAAAACTCAGTAATGTACCCAAATCAATACCTACTCTAAATCTATCTTATTCATTCATACCAATAAATACATTCATCCTAATAAATAGTAGTATCAATCTTAAGATATCCGCCACCATTATTACATTAAGGAAATAAAAGAATGTAAAAATTTATGTTTTCTCATATTTCTGTTAAAACTGAGGGAGGCCAAGAACGGCATGAGGCGCCTGACTAATACGGCAGGTTGCCTCTATCTATAATAATAATAATAATAATAATAATAATATATATATATTTGGCGCATCAACAGCTAAGGTCATTAGCGCCCTTACAACCAGTTTGCTTCTCGAGCCAATTCTGCACAAACATTTTTAATATTTATTATATTTTTGTAAATAAAATTTAATTTAATAGAATTAAATAAATTATAAACTTTTTATCTTATCTGTATTGTCATTATTAATTTTTTTCGCATTATTTGTCAAATCATTTACTCACTCACATATTACTGTTTTTGGTTTAATTTGTATTCATTAAAATTTTCATCTGATATTATTTAATTAATTTTTGTTTTGTATTGTTAATCTTTGTGTATATATTAATTTAAGTTACCGTTTTGTACTAATTTACTTTATTACATGTAGTATGGAACATGTGGTGTATGTAGATAATAAACTCCACAATGGTAGAGTTACTACCAATAGAAGGAGGGGGCAGGGAAGAGGTAAATTAACAAACCACAATAAAACATTCTGGATAATGATGGTGAGATATATTTGCAACAAAATTAGCCCTACGAATATCCCCGAATCTATACTTTCAATTATATTAGAGGCAAGTTTTATATAGTGTCCTAATGTTGTGTAGAAAAATAAAGTAAATAGTTTAATTTTTAATTGTAGTAATCATTAAATGCTGAAACAATAATCTTAAAATTAGATTAGACTATTCTGTCCTAACATACATACTTAAAACTTAATAGAAAACGCTTGGTGCATAAGTTCAGTTTAACAGACTCTGTTACTGGCTCTGTTCAGTTCTAACAGCTCTGTTACAATAAAATGCTAAATTATTTATGACGTGATCACAAAAGAAATTCGGGTAATTTAAAATATTGATTTTTTACTTTGATCAAATTCAAATTGATTAAATTCGTTTTCGTTTACAAAACTATACTTGATGTCAGGCTACGTCTAGATCCATAGTCTTTCCATTCTTCCAATTCGAAAATAATTATTAATAATTAATATTTATAAGAACATCGTAAATTAAAATGATTTAAAAGAAGAATTTAATATTGCTATAATATAAACTGTAAAGAGAAGGGAATAGCTAAGTGGTTAGCATACTGGACTCCCTCGCGGAGGACCCAGGTTCGAGTCCAGCTGTGCTAACCTTAGATTTTTTTCTTCGTAGGAGCCTCTACAGCTATCCATCAGTATCCGGTGATGGACAGTGTTGTCTCTAATGAGGGAACACTGTCCAGAGGCCGGCAGTGCACTGAAAAGGCTCCGGGCGCCAATGACCATAGATATTGACGCGCCTTAAATTAATATATATATATATATATATATATATAAACTGTATTGGTAAAATAACCTGAAATAGATCAAGGTAGTGGCAAGGAACATAGACAAAATACTGTTTATTCTATTTATGACTGTCAGTTTCTTCCATACGTTCCTTATTTACTAGTCGGAGCGCGGAGCTCTTCGTGGTTGTGTCTCTCGCGATATGCCTTGAGCCGACAACCCTATTTGCCTCAGCCTAACAGCAATAAATACTTTAATCAAAGAGAATTTTATCATTTTATTAGAAAATTCCATTCTTATCCCATCAAAAGGTATAATATATATTATATTAAGCACAGTTGTTCTTTTATCGGATTGCCCCGAAACAAAAACAAAAAAAAAACGTGAGAAATATCCAATATTTATATCAAATCCAGTTGTAGATAACGAAAGAAAGTGGCCGCAAAAACTAAATCCCTTGCGACTGGATCTGTGTGGTTACCATACTTGTCTCTGTTTGATATATTTATGTAGTCATCTGTACAGTATAGGAATATACAGGCGAACCTGAGCCAGTATCTCTAGAGACATCAAAAATCCTGATGAATTGGGTAGTCCAGTATTCCCTAGAAATACAGTTGTAAGTTTCCCCCAAGTCGATTGTGCAAAGTATTTTATGTTAGGTATTATTGTTGTTATTAAGGGATTCGAAATTTCTTTGCTGATACCACTCCTATACATAAGTATTCATCACTAAAACCAGATCACCATTTTGAAAACTATACTTCCAATGCAGAAGGAATACCGTCCTTATAAAATAAAAATAAAAAAATCTGGTGTGAAACACTCATATGACTTCTTTTTTTTACTGCGATTTACGTAGTTTATAATTGGCTAATTCATATCTAACATCTAACTCTTATGTTTACTTGTCTTCAATTTACTGAGTGTATACACTGAAAGAATAATAAATCACACTGAGTGTATAAACTAAATTTGCTCTGTGCAAATCTATGTTACCACACTGTTTGACAAACGCATCCTGATGATAGGCGAACGCCCGAAACCGGTCGATGACCTCAAAAAGAAGCAGGCTATCACGGAAAATATCTCTGGTGATTTATTTCAAAATTTTACTTAAAAGAAAATGCAGGAGTTAGTGCTGACAGAATTTCATTAAAGGAAAATAGTGCATTTAATGCATTAGATATCATGCACTTTGACCTTCAAAGATTTATTGAAGCCATGATGGACTTCTGAAGCAATAGCACCGCTCTTAAGTCCATTTCTGGAAGAAATTTTTAGATCTGGGAAAATACTTGGAAGGGATATATCTCCTCCCCTAAGATCTTAAAAATACCCAGGCTGCTAAACCTTCACTAAATGATAGCGTTGTAGTTCGTCAGCTTGTAGGGTCATCTCCATCTTCCCCCGCAGAATCTGTAGTTGCTATCATATTCTAAACTCAGCTTCCTCTAGTGTTCCTCCCTTGAGTCTATGCCCCGTGAGGAAATTTGGTAACATTCGGAGTATAGTTTTGCTCAGGCTGATGCAGCCTCAGATCATTTTTGATTTTCAATTGAGTACCCTTTGTGATTATGAAGCGATAATTTCAATAAAAATCGGTTAATCGGAAATAGCTCATTAATTTTTTTTTTTTTATAATTTAAGGCGCGCCAACATCTATGGTCATTGGCGTTCGCAGCATCTTCAGTGCACTGCCGGCCTCCGGATAATGTTCTCTCAATACAGACAACACTGTCCATCACGGGATAGTGAGCTGTAAAGGTTTCTGGAAAGAAAAAATCTAAGGAGTAGCACTGGAATCGAACCCGGATCCTTCGCGTGGAAGTCCAGTGCGCTAACCACTTAGCTATTCCCTTTCCCACCTCATTATTGATTGTTTTTTTAGTTTATCGAAAACGGTTCATAGATTTGTCCACTTATCACTTCTTAGACCGTTTGCTTCATACTATAAAAGCAGCAACAGCGACAGTTAAGTTCAACTACTTCAAGAATAAACAAAAAGAAAACAATACTTTCTTTCATAAAATTCTTTGAAGTAAATTTGACGGTAGGTACAATGCTGACAAATTAATTTATCATTAGCAATTGACTTATAAATTTGTTTACAGAATTATCGTAAATCATATTAGGATAACATTTACACGGATTAACTAATGTGTCATATGGGAAGTTTGAAGCTAAATGGGAGGTTAAATGATATGATTTATGTTGATAGATAATTAGTCTGTGTTACGCAATAACCATAACTGGTATATTGCACACAGGAATGGAGGTTCATATTGTAATATTAGTTTATCTCCAGGATCAATCCTATATAGCAAGCATTCAGCGCATATTGTATTACTGATGTATCAAGTTTCCTTTTGTTAACATAGAGCGCAGCACAGAACTGTACAAAATCTCTTCTCCTTTCATCATCAGTTAGTCTTATCCTATTATATAATATTTGTTTCAAACTTATAAACAGATTTAAGTTATTTAACTACTGTTCTATTGTATTATTTTACACTTATATGAACTTAACATTATTTAAAGATAGACATTTTATCTTATTCTATTATTAAAGCAACTTTCTAAAGTTTATGCAAAGCAAAAATTCATTTCAATTTGCTGTGATTGCTTAACTTTACTAGATAAAAGGTTTTGTTGTTCAATTTAGAAGTGCACTTTTTTGCTAACTTCAAGTTGTGGTATAAATAAATAAAGAAAAATAAATGTATTGCATTTTACTATCAATAATGATTATCTTAATTGTAAGATCATTCAGTAACCTAAAAATGGCTTGTTACATAAATTATTTTGTTTGAGTTCGCAACTCAAACACCCAAAGAAGCATAAACAATAGAAGCGGAAAATGTTTAAGCCGAAATAACAAAAAAATAATAATAAGGAACAAAGCGTGAAAAATGAAAATTATGCCTTATGATACGAGCATCTAGATCTAGATTTGGGTATAAACATCCAAATCACTATAGTGAGCAAAAAGTCCAGACATTTCTCTACAATGATCCTCATACTGCATGGCATAAAAGAGAAAGAGATCCATCTAATAAAGAAGAAAAAGATGGAAACAAACGATTCTATGCAAAAAATCAAAACCTGTTAAGGGCAGTCTTCTTCACCATTTCATTGATGTCATATTGAAATATAATAGCAAAACAATGAATTTACCATGCAGTATTGTATCTTGAATTTTCAATACATATATATTTTATCACTTAATTAATTTTTATTACTTATATTAAAATTACTTTGCTAATAGTTTTGTATTTGTTGACAAATATTTTGCTCAATTGATTTTGTTATGTTCAAGAAGTCAAGAAGAAGTTGTAGCTCTTTGTGTGTGTGTGTGTGTAGTTTACATACCAAGTTTAAAGAAAATCGTCGGACCCTTTTTCAAGATAATTGCAAAAAAAAGTGAAAAAAAAAAAAAACAAACAAAAAACATTCAGTTATACTCAGTGATAGTCCCGGATGAGGGTTAACGTAATTTCAGATCTCATGGTGATGCCTAAACAGAAAGTTTAGACTTTCTGCGATTTTTAGTTTTTTTTTGAGGTATACTGTTCACATAAGCCTTCTTAGTGCAACTGGTTCTAGCTAATTCTATTGTTATACAAAAAAAATCTGATGTGAACACACTCACACAACTTTCTCTTACGCCGGTTCTCAAAAATTATACTTGACAAATTTTATAGTTAGTGTACCAAATATAAATGCAATTCATCGAAAACTGAAAAAAAAAAAAAATGTTCAGTAAAAGCGGTTCATACCAATTTTCTTGAAACTCGGAATTTTGGCCATCTGTTTATTTCTAATTAATTTTGTTTGGATGATAGAATTGTATAATCAACTATGATAGCACTTTGGAGAAAAACATAACCTCACCCCTCCACTAAAAATGCATTTAAATGAATTTTTTTCTGAAAAATGTTTAATGTAAACATGTAAAAAAAAGTGGTAAAGTAAAAACGCATTTCCGGTCATCCGATTTTTTTTCAAAACTCGGAATTCCAACAACATATTTAATTCTAATTAACATTATTTACAAAACAGAATTGTCACATAATATGAAATAGTACTTTAGTGGATACCGTAACCCCACCCGTTCCCCCAAAAGTATCCACTTAAATGAATTTTCCCGGAGAAATGTTTCAAATAAAAAGTTGTAGCTCTTTGTATACGTAGTTGAATGTACTAAGTTTCAAGAAAAATTGTTGGAGCCATTTTTGAGAAAATCGCAAAAAGTACAAAAAAATAAAAAAAAATTAGTAAAGTGGTACTTCCGGTTTGGAGGAATTTTGGCAGATAACGTACTGGCAGATCCCATGGTGATACCTAAATGGAATATTAAGTTTCAACATTCCATGGTTTTTCGTTTTTGAGCTATGCCGTTCACATACATACACAAACAGACCATTTGCTAAAAAACACTTTTTTGGACTCAAGGGACCTTAAAACGGATATTTCCCGGTGAATGTCTCGATATCGAAAATTTGACACGATTACAATACTTCCTCTTACTAGGAGTAAGAGAAAGTAAAAAAAAAAAAAAAAAACAACTAAAAGTATGTGTAAAATAAACAGAGGGATAGATAGATAGTAGTTGAATATTTAGCTGGAGCTCTACATTGCCTCTCAGTATAACGCTAGTGAATAGAGAGAATTTTGTGTGTGTGTGTGTGTGTAAGCGTGCAGATGGTACAGGTCAAGAGTGTGCCATGACCCTCTTCTCCAATATATATACGACCAACAACATTAAAATGGCACAATTGTAATGGAAATCTCTTGTTTAAGCTCCCACTCGTATTTCGCTGCCTGCTCCCGAAAACCATTCTACAAACTCCACGCCTGACTTGCTCACCATTCCCCCCCCCCCGCCAAACCACTCTTCCTTCATCCCATCTCTATATTTCTCCGGGCATCTTCTTCTACAATTCCACCCCTACCACTAACTACCATGCTCACACTCTCATCCATAATTTTCTATTCAGTTTCCGCAATTTCCTTTTTTGTATAATAAATGAATATATTCAGACACTGTGTTCCCATACACCGCTTAGCACTTTAACATTTTTCGTATTACTACGTACTGAAAATTAAAAAAAAATAGTTTTTTTTTTTCCCTGTAGTCTGGTAATTGCTTTTTCCACAGGGTAATTACTTTTTATACATTTAAAAAATTTGATATTTACAGAAGTGGTTTAGACAACTTATCAGGATGGGTAAAACAAACAAAAAAAAAGGGTGAAACTCACACGGACTTTGTCTTACTGTAATTTACCCAGTAATAATTGAATAATCCTGTTCTAACCTGTTATCTTTATGATTTCTGAAAGGACTAAATAAAACATAACATTGAAAACTAAATAAAGAGATGAAAAATAATCTTGGCTTTAATTTTTTTCCAAGAAAGATTATGAAAGACTAATACATCAACATGAACACAGTTTATAATTTTGTACTTCCCACAGGAAGTAGTGTCCATATCGAGGAGTTAGTCACAGTATTTATATGGTTTTAATAACAATAACATCCTTACTAATTTAATCGTTCTAAGAAATTTATATAATTTACTTTCATTCTTTTATAAGTGAAGTTATCGTAAACGTGCCCAGTTTTCTATATCGAGTTTTCACCGGAAATATCCGTACCCCTGAGTCCAAAAAAAAGTGTTTTTTTTTTTTTTTTTTTTTTTTAGAAAATGGTCTGTGTAAAATAATAGAAAGTTCAAACTTAATATTTCGTTTAGGTATCACCATGGGTCGGGAATTCCGACAGTTGGTTATCTGTCAAAATTCCTCAACCGGGGGGATGTACCACTTTACTGATTTTTTAAAATATTTTATTTACTTTTTTTGCGATTTTCTCAAAAATAGCTCCAACGATTTTCTTGAAACTTGGTATATATCAACTTTACATACAAAGAGCTACAACTTTTTATTTTGAAACATTTCATTTATGGGAAAATTGAAACATTTGGGAAAATTCATTTAATGGGGCACTTTTTGGGGGGACAGATGGTGTTATGGTATCCTCTAAAGTGTTATTTCAATTTATTTTCCACAATTCTACCATTTAAATAATATTAATTCGAATTAAATGTGTTGTTGAAATTCCGAGTTAAAATAAAAATCGGATGATATAGGAAGTGCGTTTTTTACCAGGAAGTATTTTTTTTTTAGTTTTTACTATTTCCTCTAAACTGTTTGCTTTAAACTTAATATGTCAACTACACATATAAAGAGCTATATTTTTAATTTTTTAAAGTTTGGAGAATGCTGCAGAAAGGATGTATTTAGTGGTGGATTAAAGGGGACCCAAGGAAATGAATATGACGATATCCTGGCAAAAGACGCTCTTAATGTTGTATGAAGAAATTCTGGTAGATAGTTTGGGAGAAATTAGTAATACTCTGTAAAAGTCAGTATTTAGAATTATCGCAGGACCAATATGAAAATGAATGTATATATATAGGTAAATATTATTCGAACATACAGCCTCGTATACATGGTAAACTCTGGTTTGAAGAGTTGGATGGGGAATGGCATTTTTATACCACGATAATGGGATTGAGCTTTAACCATAACTTCACCAAGCCACATCTTTATAAAATTCGTATCGTAAATAGTCCTAAATGTGATTGCGGTAACGAGGAGGATGGCGATATCAATCTCTTTAGCTGTATTTTTTTTTTTTTTTTTGTGGCGCATCCACAAATCGAGTCATTAGCGCCGTACATTGTTAAGAGCCGCTCGGGCTAGGAGAGCGCCTTTCTTTCTTTGCACGACATCCATCAAAACTTCTTATGGAAGTGGCATGGAGCCAGGCCATATTATAGTTGATCGTTCCCTCTCCAGCTTTAGCCATCGAATCTAGTCGACGGAGTGGGGAGAGTGAACAACCGCATAATGATACCCTCCTTTTCACAGCTGATTGTGGGAAATAGATTTAATAGTTGGATTTGGGAATCGGCCGATCCAATGAGAAGGGCCGCTTTGTAAAAGACTTTAACTTACAAGGAACAAGATTATTAATAAAAGGTAAATATCAAACATTTATTATCCCCATGTTTATCGCATGGCAATATTGAAAGAACAGCTTTACCCGTTAAGAAGCTTTTTAACCCTGGTTGTATGTTTTATTGGGCGATGTTTTTCTGTAGTAGTATTTCAATTTTATTGCACACATTTCTAAGATTATTGAGTTTCTTTATATGAATAATTTGTTATATTTGATATGGACTTTTTTACATTTATTTCCAACATTCACCGTTGTGGTGTTGAATAACAAGTAGCTAAGAAAAGATATCATATTTTGAAAGGAAATGTATCCCATGTCCAGTAATCTATTATATTTTATGTTAGCTATTGTTTACTTTCTTTTATTGCGCTAAGAGGGAATACAGATATCGTGTAATATTTTTTAGTTATTTATTTTGTGGTTTTGTCTATTTTTACATTAATCAGTTACTTTGTTTTTGAGGGCCGGAAAAAACCAACATATTGACATTATTAACTACTTTTGGCTTCTAATTGCCTCCAAGTGCCAGTATGTTGGTGGGAAAAAACCAGCCCTATCTTTTCAAATTGACATGTCTCTTTTAATCTTTCACAAGGCTCCTGCACCCTCATCCCCTCCTTTATTCTCCATATTGAACGTTGCGACTCTTGTTATTAGTCTTTTAGCCATATCATATGTGAAACAATTTTTATGGTTGATGCCTGTAATATATATATATATATATATATCTCAGAATATATATATTAATGTTGTTGTGTTATTTAGGGAGTGAAATGTAGACAGAATTAAAATATACCGTAAGATAATTCCTAGTCTGTTTATATTTTATTCCCTTTGATAAAATTATATATGCAAATAAGCGCTTCCTTTTTCCATTCGTACCAATACGCTTTTTGCGTTCCAAGGAAATGGTATATATTCGGACAGTTCGGTTAAAAACTTTCCTCTTTTTTTACTGTATATATTACAGTTAAAGCGATAAGATTTACCTCAGATTAGATTAGGTTTAATATAAGTGGGGAGTGGAATATAGAGTACCCTCCACACAATAGGAATGTATAGTGTGAATGTATTTATCGGCATGATATATTTATTAGCGAGAATGTAATTACTGGCGTGAACGTTGGCATGAATGCGTTTAGATTAGAATTTTATCTGGGGGTGCAAGGAATTTTTTTATTAAGTACTTCACTGCAATTTTAGTTTAATAATTAGTTAATTTATGTTTACTCTAGAGGGATGGAATATTTACATTTAATATCGCAAAGGCATGTAACCTTTTTATATCGTGTAGCTGTAGTGAAGTGAATGTTAGTTTTAAAAAATATGATTATCTCATACATGTAACGAACATAGTTGTTTAACACAAGGTAAATGAAAAGCAGAAGTGAAGATTATGAAAAGTAAAGGCAAAACATTGAGGTGCAGCAAGGGGCGGCACGCCTTGTGTAATACTATTATACAGGAATCCACCTCAATCAGTTGTGAAAGGAAAAGGAGGGTGTCATTGTGCGGTTGTTCACTCTCCCCACACCCTTAACCGTCGACTGGATTCGATGGCTAAAGCGGGGGAGGGAGACGATCAACTATAATGTGGCGCGGCTCTAAGCCACTTCCATGGGAAGTTTCGATGGACGTGCAAAGAAAGAAATGCGCCCTCATAACTAGGGCGGCCCTTAACAATGTACGGCCCTAATGACCCGAGTTGTCGATGCGCCAAAAAAAAAAAAAATAATAATAATTACAGCTAAAGAGTAAATGATTGATATCGCCAACCTTCCCGTTACCGCAATCACATTTGGTATTATTTATGACGTGTATTTTATGAAGGTGCGGCTTGGTAAGGTTATGGTTAAATCTCAATTGCATTATCATGGTATAAAAATAACTTTTCCCATCCAACTCTTCAAACCAAGGTTTACAAGGGATATGCGGCTGTTGTAATGTTATTGGTGATGTTTGATGTGTATAGGTGGTTTGTGGCGTGAGCGTTTTTAGCGAAAAGGGCTTGTATGTTTGCTTGAGTCAGAATGCAAGAATAATTAAGAACACACTACTGTTTTATAAATAAATATATTCTGTTAAAATAATAACAACTTATTTGGTTTATAAACTTATTTAATTTATAACTGGCACTGATATTTAGAGAGCAATTCCTGAAGTGTCCTGTTTGAAGGTTGAGTTTAGACTCTCTCCTGTTTACTCTATTAAAGCTGATGGCTCTCTTCTTTGGAATTGCTCTCTCTCTCTCGCGGGGGAATTTTCTTACAAAAGGTTTGCCCTAACGGGATTTTGTGCCTTTGTTTTTCTATTTAGTATGATCCCAATTTACAGTACCTGATACTAAACTTGAAGTTAAATTCACATTATGAAATATTCTAAATTATTTTTAAAAACTATTATTTTTAATTTCGTTCTTCCACTACATTATCCCCCCTCCTGGAGAAATTTTTCGGCACGAAAAATTTGGGAGATAATCTGGAGTTGAAGAGGCTTGTGTTATCGAGAGGCGTGTGTGTAACCTCTGCAAGGTGGCCGTGTGTTGTAGGGTGCAGTCATCTTCTTCTGCGGCTAACGCTGCTTGAAGGTGTGAGCGTTGCGTGGTGTTTGAATGTATTCTACTCGAGCGAACGCTGCGTGAGCGGGTGAACGTTGCTGTAGTGGTAGACTGATAGGCGAACAGCGAACACTGCTTGGCAAGTGAGAGTGTTGCTGATGAAGATGTGACTGGCAAGGGTAGACAAGGTGATCAGTGTAGGCAAGTCGGTACTGTAGGTGTGTATGTACTATCTTGAATTAACTCTATATGGACAAAAAAAAACTCTTAAGTATTTCAAAAATAATTAACAAATAAATAAATACACAAAATACGCAAATAAAAAAAATATATATATTTAATAAGCGAGCGGGATGCGGAAAGATTACAGGATCATGAGGAATCCGAAGTTTAGTGTCAATTCCTTTGGTAAAATCTTGTGTTTCTGAAAATAATCATACAGAGTTATACATAAATTTATATGATAAAATAACGTGCAATATTGACTAATCATGCAATTAAATTCATGCAAACAAATTTATGCGCATGCAATAACATTCATACTCATGCAATCGTGCAGACGACGAAGAGGCTTGATCTGCTGCAAAAGAGAGATTTAAAATTTTTAAGTTGTTACAGCATAAAAATATAATGGATATGTATCCAATAATTTCAACAAATAGTATAAAAATTATTAAAGCTAAGAGGTAAACATGAAATAGCTAGCTTGAGGGGTATGTGCAAGTATTTCGGCCGTTTCTATAGCTATGAGTTCTTTCAACTGTTTTGCGTTTTCTAGATGAGTTGAATATAACCTAACAATACAAGAAAACAATTAAGTATTATTAAAATACAAATGTCAGATAAGTACAAGAATAATACAAATTATTTAATTTCCTTTTAAGGCGAACTGAAAAAAAATTAATTAATTAGGCAATACAATAAAAAAAAATCAATATTAATATATAAAAATACTAAACAAAATTCACGTGGTCGTCTTGATTTCTGCAACATAAAATAAATTACAATTATTATTTAAAATATATAATGCAATAATTACAAATATTAAAGCCGGAATAATTTTATGACTCGAAGTACGATAGTTTTCAATGCTGAAACAAAAATAATATGTCGATTATATAACCAAAGTAAATATTTCAATACATTTTACAATTTTTATTCTTAAGACTAACAAATTCTTACATATAACATTTACATGTGGTGTAGTATGTATAGTTAAGAAGTGTGGTATATTGAGAATTATTTCAAGAGATTATGTCAAGTATTTTATTTCAAGTGTTATGCATTGTGTGCGCGAGGTGGCACAGAAATTTTGTGGCTAGTTACTAGGGATTTTAGTGAACTTAGCGATTAGTACTAAACTAGTGCGTTTGAGTACTAGTTGAAAATTGAATGTAGGATTTATTGTGTTAGATGCGGTGCGCAAATTAATGATTGCCCCGTAAAAATGTTTCTACAAGTATTAATTGGAAATTGCCCTTTAATTGCGAAACTATGATTTCGCCAGAAAAATATGGAATTTTTGGACATTGTCCGCCTGCAAATGAAGGGACGAGATGCCATAATTAGGTATTTTAAGGTTCTTAGGTTAAGAACTGGTGGAAGCAGGTATGATAGCCATGTCATAATATCAGGTGTTCGAGAAAGCGACTGAGGGCTAACTCGTTTTGGGCTGTACTTGGAAACAATTACGAGCCGTATGTCCAAATGTTGAACAATATTGGCAAGTGGGCCTATTTTGGAGGTGATTGCTGGTTTCGTTACCATCATTATTATGACTATACTGGGGTCTATCTGAATAAGGGTTAAATCGCGAATTGTTTGAATTAATTCGAGGGCTATGATTATTACTATAATATTTATTATTATTATTATTATTGTTATAACGATTATTATTATATACCCTGCGATTGAAATTTTTTGGTACATTAAAATTGTTAGGCATTTTGCCAAAGTTAGTACGAGGTTTTGGTCTGAATTTATTGGTGCAGTCCACGTCAAAATGTGGACCGGAACAATGGCGGCAAGGTCTGTTCCTTATTACATTAAATACTCTACAAGTGGTAGTTGGTTTTAATTGTGGCTTTTGACTTTTATTACGATGTGGGCATTCTCTGTGGAAATGCATTTGTCCACAGAAACGACAAGGAGATGGAGGTGTACGAGAATTGGAATTTTTCAAAGTAACAGCGAAAACTGTGGGGTTTGTTTCAGAAGCCTTAACTTCTTTTAGGGCATTGGCATAGGAAAGTGCTTCATCTAATTTTTGAGGAAGCTTCGTTCGCACCTCATTACGAAGCGGTTGAGGAAGTGATTTCAGGAACGCATCAGTGGCCAGTTTATCTAAAATTGTTTGTAAGGCCTCGAGTGGGTTGGCTTGAGCTTTTAAATAAATGGCGGATTGGATATGTCTAATCCTATCCGCGAATGTTTCAGGAGACTCAGTGGGCAAGGACTGAATATTAGTCATCTGTTGTAAGAGGACTAGGGGTGTTTTCTCTTTACGAAATCGGGCTAGAAGTCGCTCTGAAATTAGAGGATACGTTATAGTTGTACCCTGGCGTTGTAATTCCGCTTTCTGGGTGTCATAAAATATTTTTGCAGAACCTGAGAGTCTAAGTGCTAATATTTCTAATTTGGCAGCGTCGTCCCAGCCAGAAAGACTAGCACAGTGGCTAATTTGGTCTAGGAAATCGGACACTTTGGCTGAATTTTCGCCATCGAAGGTAGGTAAGCTATTGATTAATTGCAAATTCCTTAAGGGATTAGGTTGATTATTAATTGGAGGATTTGCTAATTGCTGCTGCGCAAGTAAATATTCTACAGCAGCGTCGATGCCCATGTCTTGTCCATTAATCTTATACATTTTGCCAGTGAACGAATTGCTTGGGGAAAGATTATATTTTTCAAGACGTCTACGTAATTGGAGTAAATTGTCTCCAACAGAAAGGTTATTATCGCGTAATATCTTTATAATTTGGGATCTATTAAGTACACTCATAAATTCAAAATTCGAAAGGGATCGAGGTACAAGTGGTACAATTACAAAAATTTAAAAATGAAATTCACTAGAAAATTCAATAATGGGAAATATTGAAGATATTTCCACTGAGAAAATAATTAAAAAAACAATCAAATTATCTGATGGATAATCTGTTTTATTATAAAATTGAAAATTGTACGTACTTTTAATTTGTGGATTCTGGTTGAAATATCCCAAACAGCTGGCACCAATCACCCAGGAGGGGGGATAATGTAGTGGAAGAACGAAATTAAAAATAATTTAGAATATTTTATAATGTGAATTTAACTTCAAAAAGAGTGTACTTTAGTGCCAGGTAATGTAAATTAGGATCATAGCAAATAGGAAAACAAAGGCACAAAATCCCGTTAGGAAAAACCATTTGTAAAAGTAAATTTCCCCGCTAGAGAGAGAGAGCAATTCCAAAGAATAGAGTCTGCCATAGCTTTCAAATAGTTCAGTTCAAAAAAGAGAGTCTCACATCAACCTTCAAACAGGACGCTTCAGGAATCGCTCTCTAAATATCAGTGCCAGTTATAAATTAAATAAGTTTATAAACCAAATAAGTTGTTATTATTTTAACAGAATATATTTATTTATAAAATAGTAGTGTGTTCTTAATTATTCTTGCATTCTGACTCAAGCAAACATACAAGCCCTTTTCGCTAAAAACGCTACGCCACAAGCTACCTATACACACATCCACACCATAACATTACACTGTATATCTGAATAATATTTGCCTGTATATTCATTTTCATATTGGTCCTGCGATAATTCTAAATACCGACTTTTCCAGAGCATTACCAATTTCTCCCAAACTATCTTCACCCAACATTAATAGCATCTTTTGCCAGGATATCAACATATTCATTTCCTTGGATCTCGGCATGCTTTTTAATCCACCAGTAAATATATCCTTTCTGCACCATTCTCCAAACTATTCGCTATTTCTATGAGTATTAGAGGTCTATTACATTACCTGGACATTTTTATCTTCTAAAGTGCACTTCTTGAGTCACTGAAAACTATCACAGTGTTGTAACCTCTCTGTGTCATATTTTTTAAGGGTTATTTTTCTCATCAAAAATACATATTTTAATAATAACCATGCTTGAATAAAATTGACTTAAACGAATATCTGTATGAGTGGAATTCTGTGTAGTTAGGAATTTATGTGTGTTAATAAAATAACTGAACAATGATAAACATCGTCGGAAGTTATATTCTGAAAATCGACTTTTTCCCATATTGCCACTTCCTATAATAATATGAAGAGAATAATATTATAGGACATTAAATTTATGGCTGCAATCCTGAGTTGGAATAAAATTTTTAAATGAGTTTCCGACTTTAATGCATGCTTTTTTTTTTTAAACCTAGTGCATTAACAGCAATTACACTAATTACAATTTTATTTGAAACATTTCTTGGAAAATTTTCAGAGGATTTTACGGAAAATGATATTAAGTATCATTAAATTACCATTTCAATATTACTGGGGTGTTAATGAGGTACGTTGACTAGTGTTTACATTATAATCAAATTCACGTAGTCTTTAAGCCCTAACCATATTGTAACTAGCTCCCTCTAAACTAGCTATTGCAACTAGTTTTAAGTGGGTTCGTTTAGATAAAATACTCTAAACTTCAATAAGAAAAACACCAATTTATTGTTTTACACAATAAATTATAAATACAACACTTAATAATAATTAATTCCCAGTTTAAAACCACGAAAGTTCACTTTGTTCACTTTTTATACACTTTCCACAAACGTACTCTTAGTAACAAAAAAACTCTCTAAACTCTCTGTTGTCCCACTATTTATACCGGTGAAGAAGGGTCTAGAACTTTCTCGATTCTTCTAGAAAGAGCTGGAGCGCGCCGCCAGCCCTTCCTAGCGGCCACTAGGAGAAC
>JAAEAF010006949.1:0-22811 GCA_011037195.1 Triatoma infestans
TTTTTTTTTTTTTTTTTTTTTTAATAACGCCTGCGCCTTCACTGATTTGTCATCATTCGGCGCCTTGCAACCCAGTATAACTTGTTCGCAAATTCGCGATCGTCTGTGCCATTCCTTGTTATGTCTGCTAAACCTGCGCATCGAAGCAGGTGTTGGGCGTTCATCTCTCCAGCCCGGCACAGAGGACAATTAGGGCTCTCCACCACACCAATACGGTACAGATGGGCCTGCAGAAAGTCATGTCCAGTCATCATTCTGAAGGCCGCCACCATTTCAGCACGTTGCAGTGCCTGTGGGAGCGGGGCATTGAGGAGACTTCCCCATGACCTTCCCTCAGCCTGTTTCTCTTGCATCATTCTCAGCAGCTCCTTCGTCCGGGACTTTATGAGGCGTTTAGCAGAGGAGAGTGGAAGAGGCGGATGCGGCTGTTGTTGCAACGCTCCTTGCCGCGCTAACTCGTCAGCCTTGTCATTCCCAAAGAGGCCACAGTGGCCAGGAATCCACTGTAGAACCACGTGGTGCCCACCTGACATCAACAAGTCTGCATTTCTCCTCGCCTCAATCACCTCCCCGCTGTCTGTAAAGTCCCTGCCAGCTACTGCAATTATTGCCGCCTTGGAATTCACAAAAATCACCAACTTAACTGGCGTTGTCCTTTTTGAGACTTCTTTCAAAGCCATTGAAATGGCCTTGACTTCTCCGTCAAAATTTGTGGAGTTAGCACCAACCGGCGCAAGAAGTGAGAATGATGCACAGTACACTCCGGCCCCCGCATTACTGTTACTAGATTGGGCAGAGCCATCTGTATACACATGCAACCATTGTTCTGTGGGGTAACGCGTACATATGGTTTCCTGGGCCAGTGCACGCAATTCCCATTCTGGGGTGTCTGCTTTATTGACTGGGTGCAGGAGATCCAGCTTGTATTCTGCCACATGTTTTAACTTAAGAGAGAGGATGTCTGGGAGCACTTGCCTTGTATCTGACTGGAGCCCATGTTGTGCAGTTATCTCCTCAACTTTACTGGCTAAGGGCTTTTGGGTCTTTAACCTAAGCGCGGAGGTTTCCTGTAAATTCCAGTGTTCGACATTCAAGCGCTTGACTCTCTCGAACATATTAATGGCAGCCATTTCCCTACGGATCTTTAGTGGCTCAACTCCAGTCTGAATTTCCATAGCCGGGATAGGGGTAGATTTGGCTCTTCCAGTGACCAGACGCAGAGCCTTATTTTGGACAATATCCAGTGCCCTCAGGACATTGTCAGAGGCCGTAAGGAGTACTTCACTCCCGTATTCTAAAGAGGGCCTAATATATGCCTTGTACGCCATCGCTATTATATCCTGCCTTGCTCCCCAGCTAATACCGGCAAGTCGTTTTAAAAGCCGGAGTCTACTTTCACCCTGTTGCGCTAACTTCTCTGCGTGAGTCTTCCACGTCAATCTATTGTCCAGCGCAACCCCGAGGTACGTTGCTGAGTTCGTTTGTGGCAAGGGAACATTAAATTTTATAGAGATATCTTGTCTCTTGGTTGACAGGGTGAATACTTGGTACATGGTTTTCGAGGTATTGACTTCAAAAAAGTTGTCTGAGACCCAATCGCGTAACACCAGCATTGATCCGTTCAGGCAGTTCTCCACAGCTTTGAGATTACTGCTTGTGGCCCACACCACCAGGTCATCCGCGTATAGTAGAGTTCTTATTCCTGGGATGCTTTCTAAAGCAGACACGGCATCATTAATCATAATGCTAAATAATGTGGGACTCAAAACTGAGCCTTGTGGAACTCCTTGTCTGGTTTGCTTATATCGAGAAACGTTGTCGTGATACTTGACCCCAATGAACCTTTGAGACAGGAAAGAATAAAGGCTCTTGAACATATTTCCAGTTATACCCGCACTCCTGATCTTGTGGAAGAGTCCACCTCTCCAGACTCTGTCGAAAGCTGCCTTGAAATCTATAAAAACGGCCACCGTGCTTTGCTTTCTATTGAAGCCGTTTTTAATTTCTTGCGACAGATATGCAACGTGTTCTATGGTATTTCTGTGCTTGCGAAAGCCAGCCTGCTTGCCCGAAATTAGTTTCCTTACATCCAAGAAAACCTCCAGTCTTTCCAGGAGCAGACGCTCAAAAAGTTTGGAAAACACACTAATGAGCGCTATAGGGCGACAATTTTCCGGACAGTCGGGAGTTTTCCCTTTTTTGGGAATGGGAATTATTTCCGCTTTACGCCACTCGCTCGGAATACCAGTCTTCCACACTATATTCAGAAAAGTGAGGATTGTTTCTCTAGCCTTAGAGCCCAGGTGGGTGATGAATTCAGGAAGAATTTCGTCGGGCCCTGTGCTTTTTTGGTGTTGAAGTTTCCCGATTGCATCATTCAGCTCTGCTACACTAAAATCGGTATTAAAAAGAGAGTCCTCAAATTCGTTCTCACATGTTGCTGGTGCCCTCTTGTAGTTTTCTTTAGAGCGGGATTTCGGGTGAAAGTTGCTAGCTTTAGCGTAATACGTACAGAAGTGATTGGCTATATCCTTTTTGGAAGTAAGCATTTTGCCGGAAGGAGTAATCACTGGGGGACTCTTGCATGGTTCAGCCTGGCAGTTCAGCCTCGAGAGGAACTGGTGAGCCTCAACCCCATCCTTACGATAGTCAAGTTCCTGTAGAAATGTTCTGTAAGAGTTGCGCTTCGCCTCTTTAATCTCCTTCCTGAGTTTCGCAGCTGCTCTCTGCAGCTTCTGTCTATCACTTGGTAGTCGAGTTTGTTCAAAATTCTCTCTTAACTGATCCCTAACCTCCTTCAATGTCTGTAGTTTTTCGTTCCAGAATGGAGAGTACCTTTTGACACGTCCTCTGGGGATAGCCTGCAACGCACAGCTGATGATAGCTTGACGAATTCTTTTATAAGAACAGTCGACGTTATTCCAGCAACTAATCTCACCTACATGCTTATCAGACAACTTAGTGTATAGATTGCAATTTGATTTTTTAAGGTTCCAAACTGCTTTGTTAGGGACATCATCTACTGGCCTTTTTCTCAGAATGGCGACGTTAAGAATTTTATGTCCTATGCTTCCTGGAGCATGCGAAACAGTGTGTCTTACTTCGTTTTCCATGGATGAGTGCACCAGGATTCTATCAGGGTGGCTGCATGTTCCATTGTGAGCGATAAAGGTTCCAACTTTTTCCTCATTATCAAGAAAACTCACCGGATTCGCGTCTACAAAATCCTCAAATATTTGCCCGACAGCTGAAGTAGTAGTGTAACTCCATTTTGTGGAAGGAGCATTTAAGTCACCGTAGAGAATATCGCTAGAGCCCCAGGTGGCCTCCAGCCAGGAAAGCTCAGGCTTGTTCATTGGAGGGTTATACATAACTGTAAAACGCCGGTGAAGCTTACCTTTCCACACCTCTATTTGAACGGCTTCCAGTTTATCCCTTTCAGACATTTCTTTGGCTACATTAAACCTGGCCACCAACGAAGATTTTACCGCCACTATCATGCCAGAAGCCACTTGTCTTGCCCTTGGGAGGACAAAAGTCTGATAGCCAGGCACCTGGAAATATTGAGGAGTATCTGTCGAGGCCCCTGCCTCTACTATCCCATATAAATCAATGTCATCTTTAATAATAATAGCTTTCAGTTCGACGAACTTGTCTAAAGTCAATCCGCCCGCGTTCCAAAAACAAGCTTTCAGTAGGGCGTTGTCGTGGCCTTGAGAAAGGCCGTTTGCAGACCTAGTGGTTAATGGTCTAATCATGGTGTCGCAATGTAAATGTTGGGTTGCTACTACTGCTGTTCATTTAGCTTTAAACCAGGGGGCACGTGTACAAACCGTACGGACGCGGACAGCATTTTACCCCCATTAGAAATAATATAGGGAACTCATCCATGCGTGTTTTATGTTAACTGATTGAGTAGAACTGGGTGAGGTTCTGGTCGCCTGCTTGGCGGGATAGTCAAGCAGGCGGCCAGATGGCGAAACCTCCGCCTTTAATCATCGGGACTTCCATTCCTCACGATAAAGGCATCCACACTCGACAAACATTTAGATGACGCTAGGATATACCATCGGAGAGTGAGAAATGTATACTTGTGTGATGTTGTGGTATTCAGGTTTATGTGATGCAGTATGAACTCCTCCGCAGAGGTTCTGTAACAAAAATTTGCTATAATGGATTCAGGACTCATATAAATTATGGAAAAGACGGTGGGTAAAATTTCCACACACTGAAACTCCGCGGCAGTGCACTACAGCATTTGTTGGGCTGTAATTGTTCTCAAGCAGTCCGAAGGCCACCCTGTGCGTTCGTCCACAAAACTGGAACACAGATGTTACCGGAGCCGCAATGAGGGCGAAATATAAATATTGAAAAAAAATTGATACGTACTAATTTCGATCGATTTTGGTTGAAGAACTTTGCGGAATTTCTAGTAACTTTTTAGTTTTCTTAAATGGAAATCTAGAAATAATTTTTATCCATCAATCCAGTCAGCAAACAGAAAAGATTCAATGAAGAAGAACACAGAATTCGCCTTGTGGTAAAATATATATTATAGAACCTTACAATCAATACAAAAAAGTTGAAAATCTATTATTCAATGATCGCGCCTCCCCACAGATTTAGGTGAGATATACTGAAAGTTCAGTTTAATGGCTTTGCACTGTGTTAAAGTAATTTTGTGACGTCATTTTTGTCTTTACCAACTCTTTATAGAAATAACGCATTTGAAATGATGTTTGTAGAAAATACAATTTATGTATGAAGCTTTCTGTTTAGAACATTTTCTGCATTGTTAGGATTTAATTAAGAGAGAATATAGAAAGGATGATGCATCATCTAGAGTTTTGGAATTTAATTTTAGCAGCAGAACTACAATTAGACGATATATAGGAAGGACAATTGCTGACAGTGTGTGTGTGTGTGTGTGTGTGTGTGTGTGTGTGTGTGTGTATGTATGTATGTATGTATATAGGTAGAGAGTTATACCTGGTTGGTAGTTAGTCTAGTGGAGTGATGTGAACAGCAGTAAATCAAGCGTTTGCTGTAGTGCCGGTCATCAGCCGGTCACTTAGACGTTGCCTCTTACTGATAACAAACACTGATAGTGATCCTACCATTATGTTATTACATGATGTGTTGTCTACTGATCTGTGGTTAAGTGATTTAATAGTCAACGATGGGAAGTGAGTAGAGAGATCTAAGATACTAGGATTAATTTGAGGTGATGTAATCTGTAATGGATTATCAACATCATCATACAGAGCTACAGATATGTTCTCCAATATTATTTATCCATTTGTTATATTAAATTTTCCAAAACATTAATTAGTAATTCAACAACAATAATAATTCTACAATTAGTAAAATAAGAAAATTATTGCCTTCCGAAAAAAATGAAAGGTTGGTAGAAATTCTTTGTAATGTTCCCAGTATCGTGTGTTATCACATCCTATGTAATGATAAGGGACATTAAATGTATAGTATGAATTTCAAGATTGCAGGGAATTTGCCATCATTACATTTAGCGCAAGTTGTGTTTGTGAGTGGTTCACGCTAGATTGTTTTTATTTCGGCTAGAATTTTTTTATTAAAGTTGCGCCCAAAAGTTTGTTTGGGGTAAGTTAAAACTTTTTTCATTTACATTGTTATTTGAAATAAAATTAGTGAATTACAAAGTGGTTTAAACAATTTTTATTTGACTATTTTCAATCCGTTAAGAGAAGGGTTATAAAAAGAAAAAAATTACCCTTCTCCCGCTACCTTCTTCAAAAGAGAAAGCCTGTTAAAATTGTATGATGATCTTTCTAATTAAAAGCTTTAATGTAAACAAATAAAAGAAAATATTGAAACTTGTGGCTTTAAACACTGTACAGCTTTCCCCCCTTAATTATAATTCTGTAAAATTACTTTCTTTTTTTTCCTTTTTTTTTTAATTTTTAACCTTGAAAGGGTCAACAATTTTTGAAACTGGATATAAATATTGGATACACCGGGGAATAAATATTGGAGGTCACGTGAGTTAGATAAAAATATTTGCAGCGACTGTACTGTGTGTGAGTGCATGTTTGTGTATGTGTTTTAATTAGTATATTTATAGTATTCTTCCTGAAATATAAACTGCTGGGCAAAAAAGTATTGCATAAAATTTCAAAATATTATTATTTGAAGTTGAGAAGTATTTTCGTATTTTTTTTTAATGGTTCATGTTGTTGAACTCTAATCTAAAGGAAAAAAAGATCAACTACCAAAAATTTAAGAAAAACCTGGTTTTATTGCACAGAATCAAAGATAAAGCTCAAAAAAAAATCTGTAATATTCAAAATTAAAATGGTTCTTATTTATTATCACTTCTTCATTTTTTTTTCAACAGTATTTAGTGATGCCTCCTCTTGCTCTGATAATTGCCGCAAGCCTTATAGCATTAAAGTGATTAATTTTGGATAACCTCTTGAGAAATCTCAATCTATTCTTCAATAACTGCTGTACGTAGCTCCCTGAAAGTGCTAGGGGCAATCAGGCGAAGTCTGAGGCGTCTTACAATTGTGTCCCAAAGGTGTTCTATTGGATTTAAGTCTGGACTTCTCAGTGGAGAAACCAAACGTCGAATCCCTGTAGGTACTCAAGGACAACTCGATTAGTGTGACATCTGGCATTGCCCTGTATTAATAGAAAATCATCACCGACTCTTTCAGAAATTGGCACAACACATCACTGAAGAACCTCGTATTTCCGCGCATTTAACGTCCCATTTTCCACGATATGTAAGTCTGTATGTCTGTCAAAACTTACGCCTCGTCAAATCATAACACCGCCTCCACCAAAAGCCACTCTTAGAGAAATGTTAGCCTCTGCACATCTCTCACCTTGACGCCTCCAAACTCTCTTCCATCCATCTGGAGAATGTAGGGTGAATCTCGACTCATCTGTGAATAAAACACGTCTCCAATCCTCTGTTGTCCAACTGACATGTTCTCGTGAATATTGCAGTCTGGTGACTCTCTGCGCTCTGGTAAGAAGAGGGACAAAAGCGGGTATCCTGGAAGCCAAGTTTGCTTCATTTAACCTTCTTCTGACTGTCCTACTTGAAATATGGGTATTACGGACATCAGGATCAAGTGAATTAATTGATTGCTAGTGACTAACCTGTTCCTTAACACATTCAGCAGAATAAATCTCTCATCTGTGGGGGTTGTACTTCTAGGGCGACCCCGTAACTTGCCGTCGGGAGTAGCTACCAGTCTCCCTATGGCGGGCTAAAATTATTTAGGCAGTGGATTGGCTCATTCGTAGTCTCTGAGCAATTGTTGCTTGATTTAGCCATTCCTGATGTAATGTCACCACCGTACTGCAATTTCATCCGAATAATTACCATGAAGAGGCATGTTAAGAACAAAAAGCGAAAAAAAGAACTGATAAGAAAAAATTCAACAAAAAAAGTGTAGGAGAGAGAAATTACCACAAGCAGTGAAAGTGATGAACTGGGATTATTATCGTGTTTTCAAGAGTTCAGAGAATTAGTCACTTAAAAGCATAAACCGTTTCTTATTTCTCTTTGGTTCAGAGTTCATTTACAACGACAGTATAAAAAAAAAATACAGTAATAGACTGTAACTTCAAATTACATCATTTTGAAATTTTATGCAATTATTTTGTCCAGCAGAATATACAGAACTCAAATAACTATAAAAATGTTTACATAATTAAAATTTAAATTTTAAAATTAAGAATAAAATATGTAAAGAAGATAATCAAGTTAAAAATATTTTACAAGATATCACACATCTGACCGAGTCCAAATGTTTTTTGTATTGAAAAAATAATTAATACTAAAAGAGCTAGACAAGTTGATGAAAACGCGATGATGGTCCAAAGGTGAAGGTTATCGATATCTAATAACCTAAATCTATGGCGCAATAGCCCATGAAAGGCCAAGGCTTGCCAGAGGCGAGTTTATTGAGGTAAACACGCCGCAGTCCATCGCCGTTTAGTTCCGGCCTTCACTACCTAGGTGCGCTAGGTAATGCTTCCCACTTTTTCTCACGATGCAGGCTCAACATCGACTTTACCCTCACGGGAATCGAACCCTGAATTGTCGCACCAAAGACGACTGCGCTAATCACTAACGCGTAGAGTACATACCATATCTAATACATATTATAATATCATCTTCCAAAGGTATTCAGAATTTTCATTTTTATGTTTCATTAAGATAAAATCTCATTTAATAATATTATTAATAGGTTATTAATTCAATAATAACAATAGGATAGTAGTATTTAATTGAGAAATATAATGCAGTTAGCCTAAAGTGCACAGAAATCCTAGATTATTGTTTTTAAGAAATTTGTGAATAAAAGTTGACATAAGCAGCCTTGAATCACCTCGGATTTATTTAAATTTAACCAGAAATAACCTTAGGCAACAAAATGCTTTAATAAGGGCCCTTTCTGTTGGCAATGTAGTTTACAATAAAAAAAATAATAATTTGGTCCCAAGTTTGAGGCATTTGTCCGTCACAGGAACAGGTTGGATTATTAATTATGATGAAATGGTAGAGATAAGCTCTGTTTTTGCCATGATCACTTAGAGCTTGTGTGGTATAATAATTAAGTCTGAATTCCGTTTTCTTCCGTGATTGAATATTGGGAAAAAACTGTTCATGTGATGTCCCTTCACTGCTCTAGCCCAACAGCCTTCTAACTTCTGAAGTCCTTCTTTATATAAGTTTCAGGTAAATTGAGTTTCCTTGCTTTGCTAGTCTGCTCTGTCATTACCCTCAGTTCCAATATTATGTGCATGCACCCAACTAATTCTGATGTTAAATTTGTTTGTTGTGTTTATAGTTTTAATTAAATCTCTTATATTTTTTATTAAAGGTAACTGGTTACAGTAATTATTAATACAATCAATACTGATTCTATTATCTGTGTACATGATTACATTCTCCATCTTTTCCAAAGTATTTAATAATGGCGCTCTCTGTTGGCAGTGTAGATTAAGATAAAAAATAATATGGTCCCAAATTTGAGGAATGATTTTCCGTCACAAGAACAAAATGGATTATTAATTATGATTAAATGGTAGAGGTAGACCCTGTCAAAATAATGAATCCACTCTAATACCTAAATCACGGCTACTCCGATGCTCTGCCTGATTACTTGAGCATTAATTGTTTAAATGGAATTTTCCTTCTTTTATAATCAATTTATTTCTGCAAACCTCAAAAGAGCATCCAACAAAATCATCAGACTTACACTCATCTGTAAATATTGAAATAAGACTCTCTTCTTCAAAGGCTTCCTTTTCTAACTTGTGCATGTGACAGAGTGTGTGTGTGTGTGTGTGAGAGAGAGAGAGTGAGGGAACAAGAATATCTCAAGCTCAAACATTCATCTTGAGATTCGGTTTATTTACTACCATGGAATAGACCCAAAGATTTCGTTGAAAATCCTAATAGGAAATGCCACTTTACTGAAATAGAAGTCAAATTTGCTCGAACATGGCTGCAACGATTTTCCTTAAACTTAGTATATTAAGTACAGACAAATAGCCTATAATTTGTTTGGAAATATGGATCTTAGTGCCTTCTGCTTCTGGTCTAAACTTTTTAATTTTCTTGGGATTGACAGAAACACTTCCTGGTACTTTTAATTGAGTGGCGTCATTTTAGGTAGCTTCTTTGTCCTGATTACCAAAAAGTAAAATGCACGGTTCTCACCAACTATATCTAAATGCATTCTTTAGATCAACTAAAAGTTAGGTAAGAATTACAAAGTTGATATAAGAGAAGGTCATATGTTCCATATCAGAAATTTTTCGTTATTTTCATGGTGGCTATCATCTAAAACGCTTCATGCTTAATATACATTTTATAATATTGAATTATGCGATCCTAAACTAACGAGTGGAACCTTATTAAAATACTTTTAGCCCAGATAAATTGGTTAAATAAAATTCCTCTTTATTGCCTAAACCTAAAATAAAGTAAATAAATCCCTATTTTATAATAATATACATATTTTCCTAATATAAAAACATAAATAAGTTCAAAAGGTAGACAATAAATACATACCAGCCTGTGAGTACGGCCATACTAATTAATAAATTCTTACATAAATACGACCGACTGTTTTGAAAATCAATTTAAATATTGTCGTAGAGTACTCGACATTATTCTCTTTATTATCTTTATAAATTTTCATAATTGAGTTATATGAAACAGATATCGTCTAATGAAGATGATGTTAACGGCTTCTTCAGATCTGGTCCTCTTTGTTTGAACATTTCATTATATATTTAATATGGGAATTTCCATTTTGAAATTTCCATTAATTAATTTACTAATTGACAAGCATAATCTCTCTTGTTTATAACAAGATATGTTTTCATTCTTCGTATATTAGTATATCTTTCATTTGCTTTTCTATTTTATTTTATATTGTTATTAATTAAAATGATTCATTACACTCACTATATTAAACTTTTAAATAAACTGTAATATCAACTTTATTATTTAATTAATTATGAATTGTACTTTCATTTAAAAAATAGTAATAATTATCAATATTGAAAATATTTGGTGGAGTTGTCAAGAATAAATTGGAAAAATAAAATGTAACAGCGTATTCACAGCTGGTAGATTATGCACCACATATTTTCACTAAAACAAGTGTTAAAAAGTGCAACGTAAAAAAAAAGGATGTTGGTTTTCCGTTTATTGATATTGAAAAAGCATACATATGGTTCCTCAAGTTATTGAATAAAATATTAAAAGGATGTAATAAAAGGAATGTATCATGATAACAAATGTCAAATTAAAATTGGTAGAAATATCTTAAGTGGCCTCTTCACGGTCAATAATATTGACAATATCTTAGCGTATTGACAATAATATTGACCGTGTAAGAAAAAATCATATTGACGGTCTGTATTGATGAGAGTGTTGATGAATTCCGGATTTTCTGATTTTCGTGTATCAATTCTGAGAATTGGAGGGGATATTGACAGTAATATTAACCGTGTAGGGGCGGCGCCAATATTTCCATCAATATCAGTTCAGATGTTTATACAACGTTGAAACTAACCTCAACAACAGTGATACAATACCTTACAAAGGTACTTTGGAAAGATTTGCATATTAAAATAAAACTTCAATCATACAATTTTTAAAGATGATTGCAATTTTTTAATCTTATTTTTCTGATTAACTTACATTTCATATAGTCAATTAAATAGTCCCTTCACTACAGTTCATTTCAAAACACGATCCAGTGAAGGTTCTTGGTAAAGATTTGTGTATTAAAATAAAACTTCAATCATACATTTTTAAAGGTGATTGTAATTTTTTCAAAGTCTTGTAGGACATATATAAAGGTTTCACAGATTTCTATTACAGCTTTTCTGTTAGTTGTTCGGGACATTATGACTGAAAACTTCAAGTCTTCAAAATTTCTTCCTGTGGCCAAGTACCTCAGGGTTAAGGCTAATCTTTCCCTAACACTTATACTTTCAGTCCTGTCTTTTCAAAAATGGTTCAACCATCTGTAACAGTTTGTTAAAGGTAGGTTCATCCATTCGAAAGTAGTTCTTGAAATCTTAACATCGCAGAGGCTGATTTCCTTCAAAAGTACTAAATGAGAATATTCATCTCTCTTCTTCAACCATTCTTTCATCCAGTGTTTGCGCTTCACTCGACGAGTCGTGCCAAACGCCAAAATAATAGCTACGCAAGCTTTTGTACGATTATTCATTTTTTGGAAGGGAAAAAAACAGCTAAAAACCGAGTAAAACCACGTAGGTTCACTCTCCTAGTGGCAGAAGTAGTAAGTATTGGGCAAAGTTATTGACAAAAATATTGATCATGTAAGGTAATGAAGTATTGATACCGGTTAGCACGAGTATTGATGGTTATATTGTCAATACCAATATTGACAATATTATTGACCGTATAGGGGATGCTTTATAAGTATTCAGTTACGACAAAAGGTATTCTCCAGGGGCTTATGATATAAGGATGCTTATATAACAGAGAGTCGTCGCGCGTCGGTCTAATGGCTAGCGGACTCGCCATTCCTGTGAGAATTCAGGGTTCGAGGGCAAAGTCGGTATTGACCCAGCATTGTGATAAAAAGTGGGAAGCTACAGTAATAGCGCCCTAGGTAGCGAAGGCCGGAACTAAACGGCGTGGGAACTGCGGGGTGCTTACCACACGCCCCCCTATCCAAATCGCCGTCTGGCAAGCCTTGGCCCTTCATGGGCTGTTGCGCATAGGGTTTTTTATATATTAGAGATATTTTCCGTGGTATCCTGCTTCATTTTGTGGTGTTCAACTAGTTTCTGGGTTCGCCCATCATCAGGATGTTTAAATGAAACAGTGCCATAACACTGATTTGCACAGAGGAAACAAATCAATTTATACATCGTTTCAAAGTGTTTTGTTACCTAACTACCTAACCTAGGTTACCTGAGACCTAACTAGGTTAAGAGTAGGTTTCAGTTTTAAAAGGCATTTCTACCCATCGTACCTTTTAAACATCAATAGTGGAGATATTATGCAACTTAAATTACGTTTTTGAAGGAAATCTACTTTATTAATTATTTACCCATACCGTCATATTTTTTTTTTAATTGTTGTTCTTTGAATTATAGGGTAAATATTTAATCAAGAAAGACGACTGCGTCAGTTTTTGACTACTGTGGAATAATTAATAATAAAAATGAAGTGAATGAACGTTAGATAGTATAAATAAATAAATATGATTAACAATTAAATCATATAAGCATGCTATTTGAACATCACCTACTATATACATTCACGTACAACATTCACGCACATACCACTTTAAATATAAATTTTAACAAGCAAAAAATATAACAAGCCTAAAACAAACTTAAATATAAACTAATGTAAAAATATAAATATAAAACTTATATAAATATGCTATTCAGCATTCTCGTAACTTATAATTAACATTTCATATTTCACATTCACAATTCACATATAATATTCTCGCACGTACAAACGTAAAAGCTGTTTTATTTAGGTCTATTGTGTTTTCTTTATTGCAATTTTTTAAGTATTGCTATTGTGGAAAGATGATGTTGAATAGTGATTCACTAGCGAATTTTGTTTGTTCGTTTATTAAATTTTGTGTCTTATGTTTTTATATTACGAGTTGTTTGAGTATGTACCTTCACCGTCCTTTTGTGCCTAAGTGCATCAGAGTTAATGTAATGGAGATGTCGGGTTTGTGTTTGTTTACGTTTAGATGGTTGGGCATAGTTTGAATCAGTTTGGTAATATCTGTAGGATCGGATGTGCTTGGAAAATCGTTCCCTTATTTTTCTGTCTGGCCAACGTTTACTATTGTAAGTCGTTTGAAGAGTGATGTGATTAGTTGGAACTCTTGCTTGTGCTAACGGTGTTGAGCTAGTTCGAAGAGCTTGTTGAACCTTTCAAGGTTAAAGTTGATGAAGCGGCTGATGTTTGCTCTCTAAAATTTATCAAGTGACTGAATGTTAAATTCCTAAAATCTTCGGCTTTATTCAATTTCCCTTACCGCTAGAAGCATCCTCAAAGCAAGAATTCGCCCGTCGTAGGTGAAGCTCATTCGCCAATATATTTGTTGGATGCGACAGAGTGTATATTGCATAGTGGACTGTGCTTGGAAGCTCTGTGGAAGCGCCTTGAAGCGGTTACCAATAGAGCTATTCAGTCTAGCGTAGTGTGGCAAATTCAACATGCAATGATGAAGAAGAGAATAATTGGAGAGGGCAGATTGTTGTAAGTAGAAACTGTAGCATTTTTTAAAGGCACAGAAAAAGAAGACTAAAACTTAAATTTGCTGCTTTGGGTTAGAGCCACCGTATAAGGCTAATTTATCGGAACATATCGGAAGGTCCAGTAGTAATAAGTGAAGTACTAGCCCCGTGAACAGTGTCCTGAGATATTTCCTCTTCATCTTAAAATCTTTATTTAAAATACCTTTAAATGATTTATTTAAAATCATTTAATTTCTTGATTGCGTTAAGTTCGTTCTTATTGCTTGGTGTTTAATATGGATTGCCTTGTTATTTTGTCGGTTTTGTAGTTTATTGGTAGTTTATGTGTTTTTTTTTTGTTTTTTTAATTGGCATTACCTCTATTGGCCGTAGAGAAGTAAACCTTTCAGTTTACTTATCTATCAGCTCATCAGACCTGCAGCCAGCATTGTATATCCACAGTGATGATCAATAATTAGCGTACTTCTTACAATTCTATCAATTTATAATTACTATAGATCCCTAAACCTATATTCAAACCAAGGACCGCTAATAAATACATGCACACTAAGACTATCATTCACATTACATTCTAAAAACAAACGAATTTACCCATTCAACACATTCTCGCCAATAAATACATTCATTCTAATAAATACAGGCAAACTAACAATCATTCAAACTAATTCCATAAACTAAGAGATGGGGTGGAATACTCGATATTCCTCGCACCCCTCTATATTAGACCTAAGTTAAAAATTATTTTTCTCAAAATGGACGCTTTAAAGCTTGTTACTTGCAAGTTTGTTACCTTTCTATATTTTTATTTTGCAATCCTTTATAAATTCAAATATAGCTTTTACAGTCTCCTGTATTAGTTCTTGTAGATAGATGTTACTAAACATCTTGTTTCTCTCCTCTTCGTATCTAGGGCAGTCATGAAAATATACCTAAGTTTTCAGGCATATGACAATGGGTACAATTCGGGGAACTCTCTTTATTAATTTGTTATAAATATTCTGTACAGATTTATCCTTAGACTACTCATTATGCGAAATTTATTATTTTGAATTGCCGATTTTCCACCCCGGAGCTTCTTTCCAACATTAGGGTTAATTGATTTGTAAAATAATCCTTTTCTCTTTATGGTCGTTGGCTTGTTTTGTATATTGATTGTTAGTTGTCTGTTTTAGGATTTATACATATACACTTTTTCATTTTTAGTGAATTGTTCATATTGTTTTGTGCGGTCTATATGGTTTTATACAGTTTGAAATAGTTAATAGTTAACCACACCGCTTAAGGCGAAATGACCGTAGCAGCTGAACAAAAAAAATTAGTAAAAAGTACTGAGAATCTCATTAGGCACCTATTGGCTTTCTTATTCAAGAACTGACACTGCGTCTTAAAAGCCAGGTTTTGGAAAGGATAGAAGATCGGAGGATAATTTTAAATTAGGATCGCGGAATTTTAAGTTGTTTGGATGGTGAAATTGATAATATTTCACCAAATATGGTGAAATATACGGATTTCACCAATGAAACCTATATGTGGTCGTAATTATGGATTCATGACATTGAATATATGATAAGATTTGAATATTTTTTGCTCCTGAGCAGTTTCAATTCATTTATGCTGAATAGAATTAGTGTAATTTTCATTTGTTACCTGCTATGTGCCTTGCAGTTTCTATCAGTTTAATCAACCTGGTTCACTTTAATGGAGGAGGAAAAATGTCGTGTTAATGGAACTGAATATCAAAGCTGGTGAAATTCGATAGAGTTGTAAGATTGTTGTTGAGTTTTAAAATGAATCCTGTGTGATAATATTTGTGCTGGTTTAGAGAAGATTGTTGGAAATGATAGAACGGATTGTTGATGAAGATAAAGATTTTTTTCGGAGAAGATTTTGAAATATTTTCTCGATTAAGTATTTCCGCTATACAGTGAAATTATGAAAAGACAACTGTTTAATTTTTCATGAGATAATTATGGAATCTATTAGCAATAATTTGTATTTTGCCTAATTTATAGCCACTCAAATTTAAATTAACACTTTTTCTTTGAACAAAACTTTTAATAAATCCTTGTTGATACAGAGAGAGATACATGGGTGACAAATCTATATAATTATATACTTCCTTTGAAGTCAACTCTCGTTCTCTCAGTTAAATTGCTGGAACAATTCCAATCTTTCTGTCAGAGATAGAAGAAGGAACTCTGAATCGTTTTAAACAAGAAGACAATTAAGTTTTATGAGTAATTTTCTCACATGACTGCCGCATATTCTTTGTGTTATTCCTTTTATTTTCTTAAAAGATCTCCAGGTTTATAAGAAAGGCTTTTTGTCCTTCACACTTGTGTAATCTTAACATTCCGTCCAGTTTAAAGTAAATATAAACTTTTTTTTTTAATTCTTATTTCTTTGTTACATAGTTCTGCTTCCATCAATTTTTTCTGATTCAGAAATCTCATCAAGCATTTTTTGTTTCAAATTTTCTAAATTTTTTATAACTTGTTAATATCTCTTTTTTTTTTCTTTTTTTTATGGACTGGATGTTTATATGTTTGTGGATTTTGTATGAATGCGCTATGTGTGATTTTTAAAACAAAAAATCTGATGTGAAACGCTCATAAAACTATGATGGATGCCAGAAATTATATTATTAATATAATTTGAAGCAAATTATGAATTGAAAGAAAAATACAAGTTGGTTAGCAAAAAAGGTAAAACCCAGGTAGAAGACCACCGTTACAGGAGGGTTCAAAGAACTTAGTCACCTTTGCTTTTTGTCCCTTCTAGCAGGGCAGGATTTGAACTACCAAGAGAAAGCATTTTTTCAAAAGAGAGTTTAAATTCTGCATTAAAACAGGACAGTCTGAATTAGAGATTCTACCAGTATTAATCAAGGAGTCAACATCAGTGCCAGTGAAATGTAATTGTATAGTTGTGTTGCAGTTTGTAGTGGTAGCTTGTGGCGTGAGCGGTTTAGTGAAGGGCTTGTGTGTATGTTCAAAGAGAAGAGAAGTAATAAGAAATAATTAAGAAAACACTGTTAGATAAAATTAAATACATTATCTTTAAAGAGATTTAAATTACTTTACAATATCACAATTATATGCTTAATAAATCAATTGTTAATCTAGAATAAATGTTAATCTCTACCACTGGCGCTGAGTTTAAGAGAGAGATTCCTGAAGCAATGTTCTGGTAGAATGTTTGTTTCAGACTGTCCTGAAAGAATGTCTTCTAAATATTAGATCCAATCTTTTCAAATAATGCTGGTATGTCTGGAGGGAGTGTATTGTTTTACCCTAACTGTTTCTTGCCCTTTGTCTCTTGGTTTGCATTGACCTAAATTATAGTACCTGGCTCTTTTCACTGCACTAAGATACATTTAAAATATTGACAATTCTATTTTTCCAACTATAAAATATTCCAAACTATTTTTAAAAACAATTATTTTTGCATTTCATTCTTCCACTACATCAGTTATAAGTTCAAACATTTTGAGTTAAATCAATCTAGCTACTAATTATTTAATTTGTGTATTTATAAATTAATTCCAGATTCACAATTAATACCTTGTAAATTTACTACTTTAATATATAGTTAAATGAGTATTAAATTGGTTCTATTCCCTCTATTTCGAATACTTCGGTCTCTCTCTTAGCATAAATAACACACAAGCCTTTATATAAACTGCGCTCGAGCTACATACTTACACACATACACAACACAGGAACACAAAAACTCTTATTCCCTTTTCAAGCTGGTTATATATAAAATGACAAATTTTCTTTAAGCTTCAAATTTTGCCATTTCTACCACCATAAATTTACAAGTAGTGGGGGGGGGGCAAGTACCAGCCTACCAATTGAGTCAGAGAAAGATTTTCATTGTATAAAGCGCCAATATTGAACAAACGTATTTTGAATTTTAACTTATCAGATTCCACAGAACAACCTAAAAAATTTTTTTTTTTTTTAAATGTTATGAATAAATATGTTATGTTTATATCTGTACCGCGTTAGTATTCCAAGTTTAAAAGTAATCGTTATAGTCGTTTTCGAGAAAGATCCAAAAAAAAAAACGCAAAACCTATTGTGTAAAAATACACTTCCGGCTAACCGATTTTTTTTTCTAAATTTGGAATTTTTACCAAAGCTTTTAATTTATATTAATATTTTATAGATGGCAATTAATTATTAATTATTAGGCATAGTACAGATGATTCTTGTTGTGCGAGAAAAGAAAGATGTAGGTTTGGGTAAGCGTGAATTGGTTTTTAAGAGAATAATGTAGATGAGAATTGAGAGAAATGCGTGAGGACAGCACATCACCAAACTCGAAGAAGGGTAATTATTTATAATGAGTAGCAGTAATCAGATGCCACAACTCTCAAAGCGCAAAACACTTCAATGATGCGTATAAACGTGCAGAAAATGCAAATCACATGTATTAAAGAAGCGAGACCCGTAAATTTAGCACGATAGTCATTCTATTGTACCTTGTAGGACAGTGAAGTAATAAAAGAAGGGCGTACAAGCGCGCAAAGAGAGGGTACGCTTAGTGTGAGTAAATCGCGGCGACTACAAAGGAAGCAAAGGCAACTATTTGAAAATAGTGTATCAATGAAAATAACTTTAGATGAAATAGAAATTAAAGATACGGAAGAGAGAAAAGAAGAAAGGCCTAAGCTTTCCAAAAAGGGCCGCGACCGGAACACATACATTGTACTGGAAGCCTAGAAAGTTTCCTCCCAAAAGTTCAGTTATTCCCGGGAAAATATTTCAAATGAAGTTGTTAGATAATTATGTCGAAAAATGGTCACGATTGCAATCTCTAAGAGTTACTAAAAAACGCAGAAAGTTCAAAATTCATATTCCTTTTTTAGATATCATCAGATGGTGATCTGCCGTTAAAGTTTCGGTCAAAATCCGTCTGCCGGAATTGTGTAGTAAGTGAATTATTGTTTGTTTTGGTTTTTTTCTCGCAGTTTCCTTGAAAATGGCTTCATCAATTTTCTTCAAGGAAAGTCATAACCATAAGAATTAGTTTTATTTGTATGTTTTTTCGAAAATGTCATTTTTTTAGGAGGATCCGGGTGGGGGGACTACAATGGGAATCCTGTAGTTACAATTGAAAGAACTTGCAGTTCGTTGAATGTAGTTTCAAACCAGATTTTTGTTTTCCCTCCACTTCTTTTAAACAGAAGTTTTAAGTCCGAGTTTGAAGTTCCATCCTTAGTCTCGTTTTCCTCCATCCTCGTCTTGCTTTTGATTAATAATAATATTAAGAAAAATATCTCACACAGACGTCGTGACAAAAGTGGAGAAATATTTAATATTATACTTGAAAATGCAAGTTGTTTTACTTTTTTATTTTCTTTAACTACTGCAATCTTATCGTGTTTTTAAAGTTGAACTTAACTGGAAACACGTTTACTGGTTTCGTTTTGTGGTGCTTTGGTTACTTCCTGTGTTAAAATCTATCGAGGACTTAATTGTACTCAAAGTTTCTAAAGTTCTTTATAAAGGTTTTTTTTTAATCTCTCAATTTTTTATATATATATCGTTTTATGAGATATTTAGGGTGTGTATGGGAGGGGCGGGGATGTTTGTTGGCCCGTAAGTGGTAAATTCTTTTTTGTAGTTCTCAGGTGAATAATAACGCAGTCATTGACCCAGTTCTTTACAGTTCAGCTTGTGAAGGGCCGAACTTCTCAGTAATGTCGATTTAGTTTCTGGCCCAACTTCTATTTCACGCCCTACTACCCTACACTCACACTACGTAACCAGCTTGTTAGTTTCCGTTGTATTATATGAACAGTTATACATACTACACATATGTGCCTAGTTATAGCCAGGTTAATTTGTTTTTTCTAAAACTTATTACTTTTCTATTTTAAATATTAATAACCTATTGTTGAGAAAAAAGTAATTGCACACAATATTAAGTATTGTTTTGTTATAATTATTTTTAGTCATAATTATGTGCGTTTTGTAACAATCTTATACCAAATAAATGACGCAGAAAGCATTAACTGACACAGTGAGATAAACATGGCTGATGGCGAATAGCGATTTAGGAATTGCGAAGACTAAATTAAAAATCTGCTGCCTTTGTTGTCCTTTATTAACGGCTATAAATTGGTCTCATAATGGTTGACATTGCAGCAAGACAGAGAACTTGCGTTTATCTGGGAAACTGATTTAGTTTTCTCATATAAGGTTAATTTAAAGGTTTCACGAGGAAACTGAGATAGCTGATTTGAGTAGTAGAAGCTAAAGAATTGCTTGTAAGTGATAAAATTCTTTAGAGAGTGAAATAAGATTTAGGGCTGAATTTTTCAGAGAATCGCTTGCATTCCACGACTTCATCTACAGGATTTATAGAGAAAATGAATTTTGTTTACTATTTCTTATAGTAAAAGCTGAGTACATAATGTACTTATTTATTTATCGTTTGTTATTTTCATGGTTCAGTTTAATCTGTCTACTTTTTTTCTTTGTTTTAAATTCAAGAATAAAAGATTTCAGGTAAGTTGCAAAACCGAGCAGAAAACTACTTAGTGATGAATATTTTATTTCAGATTTATCCAGCCAAATAATTCTTTTTTAATTTTAACAAAATTATTTCAAATATTGCAGATTAAATATTCAAAATAATAAATTGTAAAATATTCCTTCCAATCCAATTTTTCATTATTAATTACATAAAATTTTTTAAAATCATTAAAATATATCGTTAAAATTCTATAATAAAACCAATTAATAAGAAAATAATACTGGTATATTAATAGAAGCCATACTTAACACTTGTTAGCAGGGATTTTATCTAATTCTCTAGTTTAGAAGTTTCATCATTCACACAAATACACGACTAACAAACTCACAAACTATTGATCTTATTAGAAAGTTTTAATTGTAATTACTGCATATTAATTTAAACTCAAATTTAACTTAAACACTGATACTTGCACAAAATCATCTCAAGTAATTAGGAAAATTTATTTATCCAGTTTTAATTTAAATCTATTACTTTTTTTTTTTGTTTATATTAAAATTTGTATTAATTTACTATTATGTAATCCTAAATTAGGATACAATATTAAAACTTTTCTATAATATATAAATTTTATTTATGTATTATAATCGAATATTATATTATCGATAATTATCTAACAATGCGAGGGATTTAAATATTTTTAACATTTTTACCAAAAGTTGCAATAAATTTCAATTTTTCTCTTATTCCCCACAGATGACCCCTATATTGAAAATCATTGCTTAAGATTAAGCAAAACTATCAAGATATTTTCAAAACCTATAGAATTTGCCGTAGTAATAAGAAGAACCCGTTTGGATTTCCAGACATTTCCTAATCAAATATTTTGACTGAAAATTGGACTTTGTATCTATTTAATACCCTCTTGAAGATACAAGTTATTTTATATTACAATGTCTACATACCAATTTTCTATTCAATACAATGTTAGTCCTCATAATGTCAAGTGAAATATTCAATAATTTCAAGAGTTGTTGTGGTGGTTGATTCCGCAGAGCTGGAAACCATCAGAGACATTTTCCTTGGTAGCCTGCTTCATTTTGTGGTCATCGACCGGTTTCGGGCGTTCGCCCATTTTCAGGATGCGTTTTTCAGACAGTGTGACAACACAGACTTGCACAGAGCAAATTTATTATTAATTAGTATTTATTATTAATTAATAAATTTATTATTAATGAGTTATTTATTCGACAAGTGAATAAAGAGCCACGTTTACCCACGCGAATGTGTTGCGAACGAGCGCCAGCGTGTATGGTAACTGAACGAGAGTAGAGTAAAAGTACTTTAGTATCAATAAATAGACAGCTAAAAAACAATGTAAAAAAAAATAATATAGAAAGAGTTAAAACATATACGGCAACCACTAAGAGAATGTTGTTCATTAAACGGGGATGGCTACCTTCAGAAAGGTGGTAAACAGCAGGTTAAATTTAAGCAAAACGATCACAACGATTTTCTTTAAACTTGATGTAGTAATTGAACAGATATTAACATCTGATATTCGAAATATTTATCCAGAAAAAAAAAAATGATTTTTGGGTGGATTCGGCAGTTTTGTTTATTTCTACTTCAAAAGGCATTATTTTAGGATTGATAGTAGGCAATACAACAGTGTCATCGCGTTTTTGTCGCCATTGCATCCTCCCTTGAGAAGAAGAAATGTTGCTCGGGTGTTTTCCTCGATGTGAGGCAAGCCTTCGATTGAGTATGGCATCCGGGTCTGCTCTGAAAACTTAAGGGCATCCTCCCGTTTACCTATTATCTTATCCTAAAGTCCTTTTTGACAGACCGTTACAAGTCACAACCTCAGTCTCTCCTAGTCGGGTACAAGTCGGAACCTCAGTCTCTCCTATCCCTAAAGCCGAAGCGGGCGTTCAGCAAGGCAATATCCTTGGTCCCATCCTGTACACAATATACACAGCAGATATCCCAACCTATCCAGAAACTGTTCTCCTTACCTATGCAGACAACACCGCAATTCTGTCCTCTCACCGAGACACCCAGTAATAGCACACAGAAATCTCCAAAACTATCTGTTCTCCTTAGAGAAATGGTTCAATAGATGGAATATCAAACCCAAATGGATGGAATATCAAACTCAACTTGTGGGGTAGCACATAAATTATTCCGAAACTTATTTTTTTTCAATGCCTAAAATATAATTTTATTAAAAAAAATGAAAATAAAAGGATATAATAAAATAATATTAATTTATTATTTTTTTTATTGGCTGTGGTGGAGGGACCAAGCCCTATGCTATCCAAATCCCTTCTGGGCTTGGATACCACAAAGATCGGAGCCTTCACAGTGCACTGGCGCCCTTCGGACAGTGTTCTCTCCTTACAGACAACACTGTCCATCACCGGGCAGTGAACTATTTAGAGGCTTCTAGGAAGAAAATATCCAAGGGCAGCATGCTGGACTCAATCCGTGACCACCTGTTGCTAGTCCAGCGTGCTATTAATGAGCTAATTCCT